>OZ014520.1:22588279-22728279 GCA_963966055.1 Lathyrus aphaca | reverse complement strand
TGAAGTTTTGCGCTATGTGTCTAATACAATAGACATGTGTTGAGGGCGGTTCCTGCCAGCCGTTATCAACATTCTTCCATGCACTCTCAATTGATGCATGTCTGTCCGAAATCAAACATAAGTGAGACTGGGGAGCCACATGGTTGCGAAGATTTTTTAGGAAAAAACTCCATCCCTCGGCAGTCTCTCCCTCGACGATAGCGAATGCAATTGGAAAGATATTGCTGTTGCCGTCCTGTGCCACTGCCATCAACAGGGTTCCTTTGTATTTCCCGTAGAGCCATGTTCCATCAATTTGGATTATAGGCTTGCAGAAGGAAAAACCCTTTATACATGGGTCAAAAGCCCAAAAGAGCCGGTGGAATATGCCATTTCCACTGACACATTGACTTTCCGAAGTATACGCCGGCAAGGTCTCTAGGATGACAACGGTCCCAGGTGCATAGTGCTTCAGTGCCAGCAAAAACTTTGGGAGTTCTTTGTACGAGTCCTCCCAATTTCCGAACACAACGGCAACAGCCTTAGTTCTAGCAATCCAGGCTTTCCTGTATGATGGAGTATAGTTGTGCTTCTGAACTATGTGCTTAATTATCGTGCTGACCTTGACCGAAGGATCGTCAGCAACGATTGATAGGATATCGTTGCATATTAGCTGAGAGCTCAGTTGCCGATGATCCTGCAGTGTGTTGGTTATGACACATGTATGCTCCGGTCCCATTGAAGCAACCTTCCAATCTTCACTTCTTTTTCTGTATGATGCTGTCAATCGAAACGGGCATGCCACGTTACGACAACGTATCATATATAGTGTAGGATTCGTTCGGTCGACCCTATAATCAGCCGATAAATCCATGTGGTGATATTTTATAGCTCGAACGCATTCTTCTTTTGTTCGAAAATGGTCGCCCTCCTTTAACGAACCCTGCCTTTGTGGATACGGAACATAAAATATGTCTGAAGATGGGTCTTCACTTCCCAAGTTCAAGTTTGTCATGTGTGGAGGAGGATGATATGCATGACTGGCCGGAACCTCGTCTTCATTGACCAGTTCATCAACTATTGCCTCCTCTTGTTCCTCGTCCTCATCAACAACATCCACTTCAGCCAAATCATTGTCAGATTCGATAAATACTTGCGAATGATCAATGGACTGAGACACTTGCGAATGAAACCATAATTATATATATACTTGCGAATGAAACCATAATTATATATATATATATATATATATATATATACATATATATATATATATATATATATATATATATATATATATACATATATATATATATATATATATATATATATATATATATATGTAACCTAATTAATCTAATTAACTTAACCCTAACTAATCTACTTAATCTAACCCTAACTAATCTAATTAATCTAATCTAATATATATATATATATATATATACATATATATATATATATATATATATATATATATATATATATATATATATTAATTAATCTAATTAATCTAACCTAACTAATTAACTTAACCCTAACTAATCTACTTAATCTAACCCTAATATACAAATAATCTAATATTGATATAACCTAATATACTAATAACCTAATATACATATAATCTAACCTAATATACATATAACCTAATATACATATAATCTAACCTAATATATATATATATATATATATATAACCTAATTAATCTAATTAACTTAACCCTAACTATTCTACTTAATCTAACCCTAACTAATCTAATTAATGTAACCTAACTAAGTAACTTAACCCCAACTAATCTAATTAATCTAACCTAACTAATTAACTTAACCCTAATTCAACCCTAACTTAAGTAACTAACTAACTCCTAGAAACTAATTAAAACTAAACTTAACATAACTTATGATACATGCATGTTCGCCAAATGATGTGGCGAATCAATACAAACTTCAATGCTTTTCGCCAAATGGATTGGCGACTGAACTAGGGCTTTATGAAACCTGCACAAAGCAGGAAACGCATCAGAGATTCCTCATGGTTTCAATGCACTGCAACCTTGACCATGCAGAGAATCTTTTGGGTGTTTGTGAGGTGAGTTGGTGATCCACAACTAAGTGCCTTCGCCAATCAAAATAGAGAAGTTGAATCCTCATTCAAGCAGACGAACCAATCACAGGGCATGCAGGAAAAAGTTGTTCTTGTTCGCCACATGGTATGGCGAATGAGTGTTGGTGTTTTAGTTGAATTCGCCACATGGTGTGGCGAATATGCATGCATGTTTTTCTTACCATTCGCATCATGTAACTGAATAATCTTATAAATACCACTCTACTCAAACTAAAATTTCATACAATCACAATTTAAAACAAGTCTTATATCACATAGTGAATCTCAAGTATCAGTGCGAAAAAAAAATGGCTTTACTAACGATGGGAGATCAACACCGAGGCACACCAGAAAATATCGCCGCATTCGTAAGTTTCATTTTCGTACATTCTATTACGCATATAATTAGGGTTCCATTTATGTATATATCTATATATATATATATATATATATATATATATATATATATATATATATATATATATATATATATATATATATATATATATATATATATATATTACATATATATATATAAGTCTATATATATATATATATATATACATATATATATATATATATCTTTACATATACTTATATATATATATATATATATATATATATATATATATATATATATATATATATATATATATATATATATATATATATATATATATATACATATATATATATATATATTTACATATATATATATATGTATATATATATATATATACATATATATATATATATATACATATATATATATATATATATATATATATATATATATATATATATATATATATATACATATATATATATATATATTATATATATATATATATATATATATATATATATATATATATATATATATACATATATACATAAATAAATATATATATATATATATATATATATATATATAACTTATATATATATATATATATATATATATATATATATATATATATATATATATATATGTAAATATTTACACATAAATATATATATTATTGGGTACTTATTTCGATTAATTTTTTTACAGAATGTAAGAAGATTTCGCTGTCGGGTGCACGACTACATTGAGTTCGATCCGATCATTGAACCGTGTCTACAGTTGTGCGGGTTTGGGGATGTTATTAAGGTTCACAACAACTCAATAGACTCAAAATTCATCTTGGCACTCCAAGAGAGGTGGAGGCCAGAGACACACACATTTCACCTGCCCTTCGGTGAATGCACTGTCACCTTGGAAGACGTATACATGCTCTTGGGGTTACGTGTAGCCGGCAGAGCCGTCTTCGGTAAGGTCAACCAGGATGTTTCTATAGTTGCGGATTTGCTGGGTGCCCCTCTAATTGACGAGGAGCAACCATCAAATACTCGTAGCCGGGGTTCAGGTATAAATCTAGGACTCCTTAGAGAGCACTATTCTAGTTTTATTTTAACTGAAGATTCTACCCAGATAGAAATAATGCAAAAAACTCGGTGTTATATTATGCTTTTATTTGGTCATTTTTTATTTCCCGACGGTACCGGGAACACAATAAACATGATGTATTTACCATTGTTGCGAAACATCAACAATGTAAATACATACAGTTGGGGTTCAGCTGTTTTGGCACACTTGTACAGTAGCCTTTGCAAAAATGCCGCAAAGGATACTTGTACCTTTTATGGGTGTGCATTTTTGTTACAAGCTTGGGGGTATTCCAGACTGCCGATGCTTGCCCCACGCAACATGAATCCATGCCCGTTCCCCTACGCAAACCAGTGAGTCCACTTTTAATTTTTATTTCCAAACATATTAAATTTTAAATATTTAAATTGTTATTGTATCTAACTGTGTTTAAATTTGTTGTGCTTAGCTGGTCCGATCTTGGGATGGATTATAGTAGAAACCCAAGAAGTTCTATAGTTCTATATCGGCAGTTGTTAGACCACGTGGGGATCGATCAGGTATTGTCACATATAAAAAAATATTTTTCCGTTATATTGCATTTTATTAACTAAAATAGTTTTATACTAACAAAATTTTTTTTTCCCGTAGTTCGTCTGGCGCCCATATTTAGCACTCGACCATGAGCCTAACCCGGAAGATGCTGAAATTTGGACGGCGAAAACTCCAATCATCCGCTTCACTACAATTGAAATGCACCAAACAGATCGGGTCAAAATGCAGTTCGGAATGCAACAGGATATTCCGAGCCCTCCTACATGTTTGGGAAATTGGCATTTGAAAAGAGTGAGTGACATGTGGAACATGGAAGATTGGAGAGACTTTGCAAGGGAGTTACGTCAACAATGGAGGGATCGACGCCAACATGTCCTAACTGACCAAGTGCTGCAAAACGTCAGACCAACTAGAGAATATTTAGTTTGGTTTAGGTCGGTTACTATGCAACAATGGGTGTCTGATAACCCATACTTGATCGACCCCCGCGCCCAGGCCGCAGCATACGCCCAACCACCAACTCCACAACATGACTGCCCCACCCAATTCCAACCATCGACTTCACACACCCAAAGGCCATTCATCCAAACACATAACCCCTTCATGCCACAAACCCAATCACAACATCAAGAGCCTTACCAACACCACTATACCCCCGACAACCCCTTCATGTCCACACCAGCCTATAGCCCCCCACCTTTGTTTCGTTCTCAAAACGAGGCAATATCCTCGTTTGGTCAAGCCTATCGTCCTCACCCAACCCAATCCAACCCAGCCCAACCTATCCGACCCAACTTTGAAAACATGGGCACACAACTCAGTTACGGCAGCGCCTTTGGCAGCAACCTTCCACGTAATTGGGGACAGGCTGAATCATGGACTCAACAACAACCGCCTCCACCAAACACACAAATACAAGCGGAACCTCGACAACCTGGTGGTAGGGTTCGAAGACGGGGTCATCCCCGTGGATGTGGTACTGGGGGGCAGTTAGATCGGGCGGGAAATTAATTTTTGTAATGTCGTTCTTGAATTATTAATAAGAATTTTCTTTTAATATATATTTCGTTTTCTCATCTCTCTAATTTTCTTTTATATCAATAATTTTCTTTAGATATAATTTTATTTCATATTGTAATTTTCCTTTATATATATATTTATAAAAGAAAATAAAATATATATAAGTATAAGTATATATATATAAGTATATATATATATATATATATATATATATATATATATATATATATATATATATATATATATATATATATATATAAATAAGTAAATATATATAAGTAAATATATATATATATATATATATATATATATATATATATATATATATATATGTATAAGTATATATATATATATATATATATATATATATATATATATATATATATATATATATATATGTATGTATAAGTGTATATATACATATATATATATATATATATATATATATATATATATATATATATATATATAAGTGTATATATATATATATACATATATATATATATACTTATATATATATATATATATATATATATATATATATATATATATATATATATATATATATACACTTATACATATATATATATATATATATATATATATATATATATATATATATATATATATATATATATATAACAAAAATATCAAAAACCATAAAACCAAAAATTCAAAAATCAAAATGTACACATACAACAATCCATTTGGCGAATTGGTACATCAAAGTACACTCATTCGCCAAATGGTTTGGCGAATACATTAAAAAATATGCATGATCTTCATTCCATTTGGCGAATTGCTCAACAAATCCATATGTTCTTCATTTCATTTGGCGAACATGTTACCAAACTATGTTAGTTTGGTAATTTTTTTCAAATATATGTTATTTTGGAAAATAATTTTATAAAGTGTGTTATTTTAAAAAAAAATTCTTTGTTTTTATGAAACTCTATTTTAGTAAACTTCAACTATAAAATACTTAAATGCATTTTAAGGTGTACGTTGTTAAAAGACACATTCATAAAAATAAATTGGTGTACTTTAGGAACAGATCCCTGTAAGCTTTGCTACAATACAACCACTTAATTTTATGAAAGTGTATTTAATAAATTTAAACTAAAAAATAGTTAAATGCTTCTTAAGGTGCATATTGTAAAAATAGACTTTCATAAAATCAAGGGGATCTACATTAACAAATATATATATATATATATATATATAACCAATTTGTATTTATGAAAGTCTATTTTAACAACATACACCTTATGGTACATTTAATCATTTTTTAGTTAAAACGTACTAAAACACACATTCATATAAATAAGTGGATATATTATAGCAAACCCCACATAAATTTGCTATAATACATCCAGTTGTTTTTGTGAATATGTGTTTTAGTAGCATGCACCTTAAGGAGTTTTTTGTTAAAAACTTGCTAAAATATATCTTCATAAAAACAAGTGGATCTACGTTAGCAAACCATATATATATATATATATATATATATATATATATATATATATATATATATATATATATATATATATATATATATATATATATATATATATATATATATATATATATATTTGCTATCGTATACCAATTTATTTTTATGAAAGTCTATTTTAACAACATGTACCTTATGGTACATTTAATCATTTTTTAGTTAAAGCTTCCTAAAACGCACCTAAGTGGGTTTATTATAGCAAATCTCATATGAATTTGTTATAATAAAGCCACTTATTTTTGTGAATGTGTGTTTTAGTACCATTCATCTTAAGAAGTTTTTGTTAAAACTTTCTAAAATAGACCTTAATAAAAACAAGTGGATATACGTTAACAAACCATATATATATATATATATATATATATATATATATATATATATATATATATATATATATATATATATATATATATATATATATATATATATATATATATATATGAGAATCAACTTACTCAAAGAGTAAGTCTTTTTTAAAGGTTATGATTATGGAATAAGTTAAAAAAACTTACTCTTAGGGTGTGTTTGGATGAATAATTTTAATGAGGGAAAGTAATTTTTTGAGGGGATTTCAAACGATTTGATCAAAATCTATTGTTTGGATAAAAATATGGAGAATTATTAAAATGATGTAAATTTATGGAGTATTTTATTCATGTCAAATTTAAGGAATTTAAAATGACATCAAAAAATATAGAATTTTAAATTATTTCATCACTATATATAATATGAATGTTAAATTTTTATCATTAATTTTTCAAATTTTGCAAAATAGTTCTCATATTTTATGAAATTTCCAAATTCACCCCCAAAATTTCTGAAAAATTACAAATAAGTTCCTAATAATTTTCAAATTTTACAAATTAGTCCTTCAAATTTTCAAAATTTACAAATTGGTCCCTATTTTTCATATTTTAGATTTGACCCAAAAAAATTTACAAATTATGAAAATTGCCCCAAATTTTTTAAAATGAATCATTTTAATACTCTATCCAAACAAAAAAATTTAAAATTGAATGGATTCTAATTGAATCATTTGAATTACCTAGAATTTTAAATTCCTTAAAAATTCTCAATTATCTCATCCAAACACACTCTAAGAATAAGTTGATATATATATATATATATATATATATATATATATATATATATATATATATATATATATATATATATATATATATATATATATATATATATATATATATATATATATATATATATGATCAAATAAGACCCGGGAGTCAAAGTTTAATTTAACACCAAAGCTTGAAGACTCCGCTCTTATTTGTTGTCAATGATACCATATGGTCATGAGTACTCAAGAAATCATTAGTTTCATCTACTCAACTCAAAGCTTGAATATAATGGCTTAATTATGTACTGAAAGATTAATTTGTTATCCTTTGTGAGTATATTCTTCAAGGTACGATTAATAAATATTATTCTAGGGAAGAATAATTTAATTATTACCACTATAAATAAAATATTTCATGACAAAATTTTCACCTCGCCCAATAAAAATTGAGGTAGAATACCAATACGCCCTATGTTTTATGTTTTTATAAATAAATACCAAATATTTCCTCAGTTTCTAAATATAATCGAGGAAAAAATAATCCAGACATGCTTTGAATCCGAGCAACAACAATTTATGCTTTTACTTCTTTAAAAGTGATGTTTTTTTCGTTCTATTTTTAAATTAAAGATTTATTCATTTGGTTATCTTTAATAAACCATGGATTAGATAATCAGATTTTATTATAAAACACTCGTTAATCAGATTTTACCCAAAAACTAACTTATATGTAGTCGCTCCAAACTTGAACGCATCATAACTTGGGATGGATTGCAAGATAAAAAAAAATTAATATTCTTATATCTTGAACAAAATATTTTTTCTGCTCTTACGATCTATCATAACATAATAGTGTTGATGTTGTTTTTGTATTTTTGGAATAACCTTTTTTTGTCGCTAATAAAAAAATACAAACCTTGTTCAAATTCTTTTAAATTGAACTTTATTCATGACTAATAGAATGTATGTCATGATAAAGTGAAATGATTTGTTTATTGATGAATCAAAATTATGATGATAAAAGAAAATGCAATGGATAATAGCAAATGAATAAAATAAAATAAATAATTTTTTTCTATTTATTCTTTAAACATGACCTTAAAGTTCTAAAAATACAACATGCAATGAAAAGATGGGATGAAAGGGATCAATCTTGAAACTTTGACTTTCACTTTGTCCTTGATTTTATTGGAAAAATGCAATGGATGCAAAATACAAATGATTTAAGAACCAGGATGAAGAAAATGGTTGAACTAAATTGGGGTATGACAGTTACCCCTATTTAATTGTCTTGAATATGAGAGTATGAATAGCCACATTTTTCATGCTTTCAGGGTGTAAGATAATTAAATATGAAAAATACCCAAAAGTTTTCTTAAAAGGTAGAAATGAAATGTAGCGAGTTTAAGAAAACAAACAAACAAGGATATGATGCAAAATCACCGTCAACTCGGGGGGTTGGCGCTTACAAATATAAAGACAAGACCTCTGTCAACTCAGGTATTGACATTTAGAAACAAAAGAACAATGATTGACGTCTACTCGGGGGTTGATGCTTAAATCAAAAGAATAATGATTGTAGTCAACTCGAGGGGTTTGGTACTTAGATCAAAAGAACAATGATCGGCGTCAACTCGGGTGTTGGAAAATATAAAGACAACATATTGTCAACTCGGGGTTTGAAAATATAAATACAAAACATTGTCAACTTAGGGGTTGGAAAATATAAAGACAACATCGTCTACTCGGGGGTTGGAAAATATAAAGACAAAACATTGTCAACTTAGGGGTTGGAAAATATAAAGACAACATTGTCTACTCGGGGGTTGGAAAATATAAAGATAACACATCGTCAACTCGGGGGGTTGGAAAATATAAAGACAAAACAACATCAACTCGGGGGTTGAAAAATCGTCAGCTCGGGAGTTAACAAATATAAAAGAAAAAATTGTAGTTAACTCGGGGGGTTGACACTCAAATTAAAATATATAGACAAGATGATCATCGTCAACTCAAGGCTTGATACTCAGATCCAAATATAAATAAAAACATCATCATAAACTCAGAGGTTGACACTCAGACCAACATATAAAAGACAAAAAAATGGCATTAACTTGGGAGTTGACGCTTAGGTTAAAATAACAATGATCGGTGTCAACTCGAGGGTTGATAGATATCATAAAAGACGATCGCCAGTTGGGAAAATACTCTATGAAAGACTCCCTAAGGAGAAGTTTGACTGGGGGAAATTCTCTGTGTGGGGAAAAAGCTCTAAGGGATACATTTTAGGGTAACCTCTACTTCGGGAAAAATTCAATGGACTCACTGGGGATATCTGATGAGATGATATGCGGGGTAAAAAATCACTCGGAGAAATACCACTGGCTTAGTAAAGGATTGACCTGGACTTTCATGTAAGGTCTCAGATCATGGCTTATGATATGTATGCATGTTTATATTATATGTCATAATGCTTTATCTCAATGGATATGTTATTAGGGGTGACAGGAAGACCCAAATCTGCGGGGTCCACCTGCACCCGAATTCGAGTCAACGGGTAAAAACCTGAATTGACTAGGTTCGGGTGCCGCCTGATATTTCATGTGAGGGTTTGGGTGTGTGAAAGTCGCGCCCGAAACCTGAAATCACACTCACTTAGACTTTAATTTTAATTTTAATTTTAGTTGTAGACTTCCAATTTTAATTGTAATGTTAAGATGTTGAAGATTCAAATTTTAATTGTAATGTTAAGATGTTGAAGATCATAATTTTAATTGTAATGTTACCAAACTTGATGGAAAGTTGTAATTTAGTTACTTAATTTCTTTGAGAGACCTTAATGGAATTCATGTGTTTAAAATTTCAATGTTGATGTTATATTTTTGTGTTTTTGCTACGAGTTCGGGTTTGGGGAGGAAAATCTCGAACCCAATCGGTGTGGGTGTGAATGTTATTTTAGCACCCGAATAACCTTTGGGTTTGGATTCGAGTGGTGATTTCGGATGCGGGTTTGGGTAGTGTGAAACCCGCACCCGATCCGACCGTTGTCATCCCTATATGTTATACATGAAATTGTATGATTAATGCATGTTGGTGTGCTAACGAATGGTTGGAATTTTGCAGGGCTTGGTTTCTTTCCTCGTAAAGGTTAATCAACACTAGGTTTTGGAATACTAATATCATTTGGTGTTTGATGTGCCAGTGAAAATTATACTTTTAGTACCAATGACACTTGTATTTTTGTTAGTCAAACTAAATTGGTTTTGGATCACTGATGAACACCAGATTTTGAAAGATGGTGCCAATGATGATTGAACTTTAGATTGTTTGTGGAAATTGGGTGATGAACATAGATTTTTTTGAAAAATGGTGCCAATGATAATTGAACTTTGGTTTGTTTGTAGAAACTGGGTGATGAACACCGAATTTTGAAAAATGATGTCAATGACGATTGGACTTTTGGTCAGGGAGGTGCTAATGATAATTGGACTTTGGTTTTGAAAATTATAAATGAAAATTGGACTTTGATTATGAAAAATGCCAATGTAAATTGAAATTTGGAATTTTTTTGATTGTCAATAAAGATTGGACTTTGGTAAGTGGAAATGGTTTAACTTCCCGACATTCTGAATTTTGAAGATGGTGTGATCGGAAGGTGAGCATGGATGTTCTTGGTGCCCCCAAGTTTTATCCGCTACTAACAAAATGCACATTCATTAATGGGAGAACCCCAACTTTTGTGTTGATTAAGCCATGTTGAGCTGTATATGATTTTATGTCTTCGTGCATTTAGCACATTTCTAGGAATTGTTGATTTCCCTTCAGATTTTTCAAAATCAAAACAACATACCATTCTTTTCAATTCTTTTCATTATTTCCCCATAGTTTTAATTAATGTAGTGTTTATCTAAAAATGTTAACTCTCTGCAAACAAGTAAAAATAATAATTATAGAAAGCTTTGATGAAGAAATTATTCTTTCATTCAAATGAAGAATTGACCTGTACATGGGTCATAATATATAAGAATGCAATTCCTAAAAGAGGTAATTGTTGAGATAGAAAGAAGTAAAATGGCAATGTGAATTGTTTTGAGATTGCAACGAATTACAACATTGTTATATTCATCATGTCTTTTGCTATGATAAGTTGCTTCGATAATAGACGTTAATCCGGTAGAAATGCTAGAAATAAATTGATGAAAAATTATGTCGACAAGATTAATGTTTTAACAAGAAATTAAAAGAGATATTTTACTTCAATTCTGTTTCTTCTAATGTTCCAATAATCACTCCATGTAAGCAATTTTCACTTTTACATTGTGTACTCTCTTATAATATAATTGTCTTATTTACTATAAGAACTTAAACAATTAATTTATCTAATATAAGTTTCAATAATTTTTAATTTTAATCATATTATTCTTGATATTGTTGTTTAATTTTTATCTTTTACATTTATTATTATTTCAACTTAAGTTTACTATCATTCAAAAGTTTTTTTTTACAACTTTTAATTTTTATGACAATTTAAAAGTAGGCAAAATACCCAAAATAGTCCTTTAACTCCATCACTGGGTCCAATATGGTCCCTTATCTCTAAAAAGTGACAAAAAGATCCTTTAATTTGTTAAATTGTACCAAATAGATCCTTTCCGTCCACCACCCCCAAACAGACGTTAACTTTTGTATAGGTGGCAGCTGACATGGCTTCATCTTCCTCCTTTAAACTGAGAATCTTCATCTTCCTCCTTTTCTAGGGTTTATGCGAAAATTTCTCTTCATCCATCCCCAAATTGATTCAAGAAATAGTAAAATCATAGAGTCACGAAGATGAAATCCAGTGGGTCGACGCCAACGCCAGTGATGAAAGCAAAACACGGTTATGGTGGGTGTTCTTCAAAGGAAGAATCGAATGTTAACACAAGCACAACTTGGAAACCTATATGTCACTGTGGGGATTTAGCTGTTCTTCGTATGGCCACAACATTCAAGAACTATGGGAAACATTTTTAGGGATGTCCTAATTTTAAGGTATGTCATATGTATGTTTGTTTAAAATCTGTAGCTGTATTTGTGTTTTAAAATGGTTGATGTTGAAGATGGTATTTTGCAGGGATCAAGCAATGCTGGTTGTGGATACTTTGGATGGTATTTTGAAGAGGTTGGAGATGAGAAGGAGCAATATTTGATGGATAGAATTGAGAAGCTCTCAAATTCAGTGGCAAAGGCTCAAGTGACTATTGAAGAATATGGGAAACAAATAAGCAAAATGGAAAATGACATGAAGAAGCTCATGAAGTTGATAAAATTCTGGAAATTGATTTTGTTCATAGGCCTTGTTGTAGTTGTTTTTAGAATCCTTTAGGATGTTGTTGAATCAATTTGTTCTCACTGTTTTTAGAATGCTTTAGGAAATTGTTGTTGTTGAATTAATTTGTTGTCAAATTGTTGTTGTTGTTGTCAAATGTAATGGATTATTTGTGATCAATGGTAGTTACTATTGCTATGTTGACAGTACCATAATGTTAGCATTTGTTATCAGCTAAACATAATTGACATAATTGCTAAACATAATTGAAATAATTGCTACAGAAATGTTACATTGATAGAACTAAACATAATTGACATAATTGCTTATCATAATTGACAAAACAGAATTCTAACATTGACAAAATCATATGTCTTACATAATTCTTACATAACATTGACAAAACAGAATTCTTACATAATTGCTTATCATAATTGACAAAACACTTAACATTGACACAATTGTCTTACTTAACATTGACAGAATTGTCTTAACATTGACAAAACACATATATCTTAACATTGACAGAATTCTTAACATTGACATATGTCCTAAGGTTTCCAAGTTTTGGTTGATCTCTTTGTTGGTGTACTTCTCCTTGTTGTTGGGCCTACAACAGTCTTGGTTGCACTCATCCTGGTGGTTGGGCCTGGGGGCATGAAAGGCTTAGTTGGCCTTCTGTAAGATAGCTTGTTTGGCCTTCCTTGATCTTGCTTGGTTTTCCTTGAATTATGCTGAGGTTGAACTTGAGATGGCTGCTGAGACTGTGATTGGTCCTGAGACTGTGATGGCTGCTGAGACTGTGATGGTTGCTGAGATTGTGATGGTTGTTGTGATGGCTGCTGAGATTGTGATGGTTGCTGTGATGGCTGCTGAGATTGTGATGGTTGCTGAGGTTGCTGAACAGATGCTTCAGATGGCTGGCCTTGTGATACCTGCTGACTGGTGTGGTCCTTGCAGGTCAGTTTATTATGACCTACTTTTTTGCACATGCTACACCTAACATTAAACCCAGTCCTTCTCATCTTCTTGTCTGAACCATCAATCTCACCTTGCTCTAAATTTCTTCTTTTCTTTGGCCTTCCAGGCATCTTCCTATACTTAGGAGGCTGCACATCTGGATATTCAGTTCTGGCCCACAAATTAGAACCATTAACTGGAAAAATCACAAATTCATAGACCTCTATGTATCTCTCCTTTCTATAATATTCTGGAATGTAGTCAACAATGTTGTAGTTTCTACTCTTCATAGCTGATAAGGCATGCATACAAGGTAGCCCTGTCAGCTCCCATCTTCTACATGAACAACTTTGCTCCTTAAGGTCTATAGTGAATTTATCTGCTTGGTTTTCTAGATGCCTCGCCTCAAAAATATGTTCAGAAGCCATCCTATAAGCACAAAACAGAATTGAATTCACTAATAAGCAACTATAAGCACAAAACAGATTTGATAATAACAAGCAAAATGGTGGCCAAAGGTGCAAATGTAACAGTTGACTTCCAACTAACAGCAGCATGTTGTGGTTCAAGTGCAAAAAATGACATTTTTGAAAAAAAGTCAAAAATAACACATAACTTCCACCATTGGAAGTTAAGTACAAAAAGTGACATTTTTAAAAAAAGCCTAAAATAACACTAACTTCCACCATTGGAAGTTAAGTGCAAAAAGTGACATTTTTGAAAAAAAGTCAAAAATAACACATAACTTCCATCATTGGAAGTTAAGTACAAAAAGTGACATTTTAAAAAAAAGCCTAATAACACTAACTTCCACCATTGGAAGTTAAGTGCAAAAAGTGACATTTTTTAAAAAAAGTAAAAAATATACTTTGATAGTGTTTAAATGATAAGCAACTATAAGCACAAAACAATTCATATACCTGACAATCCAAAGGTTGGTGTAAGAGCTTGTTTTTTCAACTTTCTTTCTTATGTTTGGTAGGACTTCCCCATCAGCCAGATTCTGATACCTCATCCTATTGTTTTCCCATCTCTCCATCATATATATCCTTATTTCTTCCACCATATTAATTAGCTCTTGAATCCAGAATAACACTATTGAATGCCTCAAACATATTGTTAAGGACTGCATCACATTTGTTATGAGTCTTGAAATATGATCTGCTCCAATATCTTGGTGGAGTGCTGATCATGTGCTTGTATGCTTCCACATTGATATCCTTCATCCCTTTCATCTCTCTTTCCCAAGCTTGGTAATATGTGGACTTTGCAGCTTTCCAGATAATTTCCTTGAGTTTCTTGCCTGGAAATTTTTTTCTGAAATTATTATAAAGATGTCTGACACAAAATCTTTGCTCAACTCCAGGTAGCAACTCATCCATGGCAGGTAATAAACCCTTAGTGCAACAAAAATTCCATAAGTTAGTACAAATAACATAAGGACCTATAAGTGAACATAACTTATAACATAATTACATAAGTACCATATAAGTGAACATAACTTATAACATAATTACATAAGTACCATATTTACCTTTTGTTGATCAGATATATAGGTGTATGTGAGACACTTTTCTCTCCCACCTAGATCATCAATAAGAAGCTCCAAGAACCAAGTCCAGCTATCTTTATTTTCACTTTTAACCACAGCAAATGCTATTGGTAGCATTTGATCATTTGGATCTCTACCAATTGCTGCCAAGATTTGCCCTCCACACAACCCTTTCAAAAAACAACCATCTAGCCCAATGAAATGTCTACATAATTTAAAACTCTCCTTACAAGCAGCCAAGCAAATGTACAACCTCTTAAAATATGGTCTCTAATCTGCAGAACCCTCTAGTACAGGATGCACATTGACTTTCACAGTAGAACCTGGGTTAGATCTCAAAAGTTCATGGCAATAGTCATAGATCCTTGTATAGTCCCCAAGAAAAGAACCATCTACCATGTCTCTAGCAGCAAATCTTGCTCTTATGGCCTTTTTCTTGCTAACACCTACATTCCATTTTTTTTGTGCCTTTTCCTTTATGTCCTTAAGCTTCAATCTTGGATTGGATTTCAGTGAATTATGTAGCCTCTTACTTAACCATTTTGTACTCATCAACTTTACATTGTACTCTCTACTACAACTATGGTTGTCTATGATCTTCCTTAGTTGCCAAGAATCCTCATTAGGTAACTTTGCACAGTAGGCTTCCCAATCACATCCTTCCTTGCATCTAACCCTCACCCTTACCTTGTCATTCTTAATGTACCTAAGACCTCTGCCAGATTGCACAGCATATGATGCTATAGCTTCTTTAAAATCAGCCTTGGTTGTGAAATACATCCCAATCTCCCATTTGAATTTTGACATGTCTTTCTGTAATTTAAAAATAGGGTACTTTTTCCTAACAACATCACTAGTATCATCACTTTCACACCCACTTTGTAAATCATCACTTTCATTATCACTAACTTTATCTTCACACTTTTCTTTACCCTTATTCATCTTCCCCTATTGATCATTCACAGATTCCATCACATCACCCTCCTCCTCATCAAACTCATCTGATTCATCATCAAAACCAACTTCCATTGCACTGTCATAATTGAAGTTTTCATCATCACTATCATCCTCACTAACATCAATATCAGAATTATTCACATGATCAGTATCAGAATTATTCACAGGATCAATGTTATCCCCTTCATTCTGATTCAAAACTTCCTCTTCCATCCTTGGAGTTGTATCATTCAAGGGATCAGAACTATTCACCTCAGCATTCAGATTCACATGATCAATGTTATCCTCTTCATTCTGATTCAAAACTTCCTCTTCCATCCTTGGAGTTGTATCATTCAAGGGATCAATATTATTCACCTCAGCATTAACTTCCTCAAGCATTGCAGCAAGCACTTTTTCAGTGTTATCCTCTTCCATCACATCTGCTTCTAATTCATCAATTGGACCATCATAAAAATCAGGTTGTGACAATATGTGTGTGATGTATATATCAACCCTAAGGTGAACCCTAAACAAATCAGCAATCTCTAGGGCTCCTTTGTCATCAACCAAGGTGCTCATCCCAAATTGTGGATCCTTATAGTAAATTTTCCCAATACAGGTGTAACCTAGATCCTTAAAACAACCTAGCAGTTCAAAATAGCTCCATCTATCAACATCTATTTTCAATTCTGCAATCTCTCCCCCTTCGTATACACTCAGCTCGTCATCCACAAATGCACCACTGTGGTGAATTGTAAGACTCAGGTACTCACTCATCTCTACTGACAAAAATCCCTAATCGAAGTCAAATAACCCTAAATCAGTAACTTTTACGAAAAACCCTAAAACATACAAACCCTAAATCATTAAAGTAACTGCAATCGAATAACATATCAAATTGTAAAATCGAATACCTGGTGGATTATGCTTCAGAAATGGATTATGCTTCAATGCTTCAAGCTTCAATGGCTGCGTTAGGGTTCCTCCTTTCTAATTTTCACCAACATTCGTACAACTAGTAATGAGACTCCTTAGTATACACTTTATGCAAACACATCCTACATGGCAGATGAGTCACCCAAGCTAAGCTCCACATGTGTATGCTAACTTGACTTTGACTAACGGTTGCTGACGGAAGGACAAACGTGGTACAATTTAACAAATTAAAGGATCTTTTTGTCACTTTTTAGAGATAAGGGACCATATTGGACCCAGTGATGGAGTTAAGGGACCAATTTGGGTATTTAGCCTTAAAAGTAATTACACATCCAAAATCACATCTCGCTCAAAATCGTACCTCGTGCATATGTACGGATTTCTTACTTAGGGGTGTAATCGGTTCGGTTTGGACCGGTTTTTAGTCAAAAAATTATCCAAACCGATGATATATCCATCGGTTTGGTTTGGTTCGGTTTTTAGTATTTTTAAAAAATGGAACCAAACCAAACTAACCAGTTTGGTTCGGTTCGTTCGGTTTGGTTGATTGATTTATAGTATATTTGTTCTAATATTGTTCGATGTATTGTATACTATTATTTTTTAAAATAATACATTTCATATGATATATTTCACGCTCTACTTTTCAAACAAATTACAAGTTGTTCTTAATCCATATGAAACATTTATATAATTTTCATTGCATTATGAAATAAGTTCATTATCGAATACAAAAGTTGACACTTGACATGAGAAGGTTCAGAAGAAATTTGAAAGCTTAACAAATAAAACACAACAATAAAGACAAAATATTTCAAGACACATAAATTAACATGTTTCACATCTCAAACACACATCAAAACTATTTTGTATTAAGACTAGAAGAAAATTTGTTGAAGAAGAAACATAAAAGATAAAAAGAGAAGATGAAAAGTAACGAAGAGAGCTTGAAGATGAATAAGGAAACCATAACATATATGAATGACGGTGGCGAGAGAAACAATGGTGACGGATATCCAGAGCAGCGATTTGGTGAGAGATATGGTTTCTATATGTTTGGAGTTTGGTTTTGAACATATTTGGTTCAAAGAAAGGAAGTATAAAAAAAGATGGAGAAATGTTGGACCAATACAAAATTTGAGTTTATTAATTGACTAAATAAAATATTAAGTTTGTATTTAAAGTCATCGGTTTGACGGTTCGTAAAAATAAAAACCGAGAATCAAACCAATCTACGTCAGTTTTTATTGGGTTGGTTCGGTTTTTGAATCGAACAAAAAAACAATCAATTTTTTTCGGTTTGGTTTGGATTATTGCTTCAATTAGTTTTTTCTGATCCATTTACACTCATATTCTTACTAGTAAAGCATAATAAATCCACACATTGAATAACTTCAAGATAAATATGAGAGATGGAAGTTTTCTAATTAGGAGGTTGAAGAAGAAAAATGATTTCTTGTTGGATATTTAGGACTTGTTTGTTTTAGTTTTAAGAAAATAAATTTTTTATTTATATTTTTAAAAATAACTTTTAGGTTTAAATACATTTTTGGCCCCTATAGTTTGGATTTTTTAAATTATTGGCCACCTATTACAAAATCTGTGATTTTGATCCTTTAATTTTAATGGTCTTTACATTTTTATGATCCCCTCCATTTTAATGGATGTGACGTTAATAATTGAGATAAAAAAATATTTTTTAATTAGGTGGAAAGGATGACATGGATAATTATTAATTACTATACTTTTGAATGAATTAAAATTAAATGTTTCTAAACTAATTAATTAAATCTTTTAAAATTAAATACTTTGGGCTTAAAACCATTCCTTTACAAACCAAACCCAATAAATATATTGCATCACATAAGTTATGCCTAATAGTTTTATAAACACTCAAATTATTTCTAAAAGAACAATATAGGACTATCTTAAAACATCTCACTAATCATCTCTCCTTTTTCTCACTGTGAAACCATAACACATTTCATTCAATCCCACTCAATATCTTCTTCCTCATGTAATACCCAGTTTCACATGTATAGTCTGCACCACCTTCATCATGTAATATATCATCAGTAAAAACACTACTCATGAGAGAAATAAACTTGAGAGAATCATCAAACCAATTAAGAAAATACCATCGCATAAATAGGGTATACATATACCAGCTAATTGAAAGAAATGAACACAATTCAATGGGTATACCTATACCAGCTAATTTGTATGTATCTTCAAGAACAAAAAATGGAGTTCATTTGTACTGTAGTGTGAGTGAATAACCAATGTGTACTATTAAAGATTCAGAATATCAGCATTTGAAATACATGAAATCAGGGAGCCCTAACTATTGTTTCCTACATATTTCTAGAATGTCTTCATCTAAACACTATATCACAAAATCAGTTATGATTCCATGATACTTTATCTTAAAATGCTTGTAAAAATAATCAAATATGCTCCTTCAAGATGCCAATCACTAGCCTTCAGTTCTTGCCATCTTGTATGAAGTGCTGTTAGTGTTTTGCATTTGGATAGTTCCACATTGTTTTTTCTTATAATTATAGAAAGGTTTATAATAGTTGAACATGTATAAGATACTGAATAAGTGGGTTGGGATAAAAGTGGGCCTTAACAATTGAATATATTTTCCAATGAAATATATTAGAATATTAGAATAAAAAATTTGCTAAAAACATTAATTATATAAAATATTAAAAATAATAAATTTATTAAAAACATTAAAATATTCTAGTCTCACCTAATTAAAAAATATTGTATTTGTCCAAACTAGGGGGACCAAACTTTTTATAAAATCATTTTTTAAAATATTATAAGTTTTTTATATTCTTTTCTCTAATATCAAAGATTAATTTTGATATAATATAATATAAATGATTGAACATCACAATATATTTGAAATAGTATTTTTTCTTAATTTATATCTTAAAAATGATTTTATAAAGAGTTATTTGAAATAATTTTAAAATTAAATATTTTCTTTTTAATTTTAATATTTAAAATAATAATAATAATAAGATAAAATATTTAAAACAATATTTTAAAAATAATTATTCAAACTAAATTTTTATTTAAAATTTTTATGAATTTAAAAAAAATATATATATTTTACACAACTAAATGGACTATCGGTAGAAAAGATTTCTTACAATCTCTAGAGAAATCATGTCAATGGAAACTTTTGAGCCTATCCGCTAGACATGGCCAATCTATACCGATTACGAGAGCACACATCTCTACTCAAATATAAATACAAGATTCAAGTTTTTTTGGAAATTCTTGTCACTAGAGTACCTTTATGATTTCTAGTGATAACACCACTATCACTTTTATCTTAAAACACCTAAAAGAAAGAGTATTTTTATTGATTTTTAAGTACATTATTTTTAATTATTTTTTTGTTTATTATTTATTCAACAATTTAATTATTTATTTTTATTATCATTTTTAATTATTTATTTTATAAATAATTATTTTTGTAGTAATATTGTGATTGATTTTTTTATTTGTATACTGCTAATTTGTGATGATTTATATTTATTTATTTAATTTTGTAATTAATATGAATGAGGCTATTGTATGTATGATTTTAATATATTACTAAATATAATAATATTTGGAAGTGATTATATTAATAAATAATATTTTATTGTAAGTAAATAAAATAAATAATCAAATGTGTGTTTATGTTAATTGTATCAAGTGTTACGAATTAAAGGAGGTGCAAAAAGAAATTTTTACCTTTAGTCATACCTCACATCCCTCCATATTTTAGTAATATTAAAAATGTCCTTATTTTTTTTATTAAGTACATGTTGAAAAACATTTCTCAGTCTTCTAAAATTCGGTAGATCATTCCGAAAATTTGCTATGCATTTTTATTATATCATTGGTGTGTGACAAATTTATCAGCTTTTTTTATTTAAAAAAATTTAGAATACCGAATTATCCCACACCATTGAAAAAGTCAATAGTATTAGTTTTCATCGATTGAGATATTTTTTCGATATTTTTTGTATATTTGTGATTGCATCGACAATTTTGTGTGATTCATAACAAATTAAAACATGTATGCACCATATATTGTTGACAAAAAAAAACTCACAATGTCTCAATTTTGGTATCTGACATTTGCGCACTTCAATGGCCTGAAATCTGTTGATTTTAAGCTCACATATGACACCTCTTTTGTTGTTCTGAAATTCAAACTAGATAATCTCTTGCACCACACCAATAACATAAGGGTGATTTAGATTGAGTATTGTTCACCATCGATTGATAATAAAGAGGAGATTATGTTCAATAAGTTTGAGCTGAATATGGGTGAAGATTTAAAAGTTATACTAAGCACATATCACCGATACAAAACAAAGGGTCTGATTAACGTAGATGTGACAATCGTGACATAAGTTAATGATATTATCTAGATATTGAAATGTCATGAATCATCTACTAATGTTTAAGTTTTGTTCATGTTATTTTCTTATTAAGTTATGTTAAGCAATACTCGTGTTAAGTTATGTTCATCATGGAGTAATGTAATGCTAATTTTCATCTATTGAAATATTAAGATAAAATGTCATTAATATACAAATAATTCGTTACAAAACATAAATAATGCCAACAACAACAACAATAAAAAAATAAACAAACTAATAAAATCTACTCAGATCCACCACAGACAATATGTGTTATCTGAGATAACCCGATATAGATCTCACCATCAAGGTTTATTAAACCCATTAGGGTGTCTGAAATAAGTGTTATCCTCTACAACCTTTCCCGGGGAGTAATACCAAGTAGAGGCGACGACACATCAGCTAAAGGTCCTCATTGTGGGAGGGTCAAGTACCATCTACAAACTGAACTGGCACGATGATGTGAGGGTGATATTGTAAAGTACCATTCCAAGTAACCACTAAGACACTACCCAAAGAACAAAACCTCAACTGCATTCTCTCTAATAGCAATGACACTACTAACAATGTTAAATTTATACATATCAATGCCCCTAGATACCACTACAGGAATTGGTGTAGGAATGCCCAAAACATACCCAAATTGATGCATACACCTATTATGTAAATATCTAGCCACCAAACTCTCACATCGCAGATAACCCAAAAAATTATTGTGTCATCAAAATCTTGATGTACTATATGGTTTGAATATGGTGTTTATATGACATTATTTACGGTCAGCGCACTGATCCTCCGCTTGTACTCCTAAATACAACCTAAAGGAGAATGTATGGCCCTCCATATGGTGTCCTGTGGCAATCAATCGGTGATAGGACCACGATCACGCCTAATTGGATGGAAAATGCTCGCATATCCAACACTACACAAGAAGAAGAAATTACATATATGAAATGTATTTGATAAATAAGAACTAAATAAATAACATATAATAAATATTCATATTTGAATTAGACTCATATAACAAGCAAGATGTCTCGTTTCAAAGACAAACGTATTTCCAAGAGAAATATATAATATAGTCAAAGCAACACACATGGATATTGATATGACCTGATCAAAAGGAACCTTCTAGTGTTAAGCAATAGCAACGGTGATGAACTAGGGGTGTACCTGCAACGCACTCCGATACCAAAGTAAGAATACAAGTACAGAAAGGTAGAAGAGAATAGTAGGATCCATAATACTTGACCCTCTGGTGGAAGATGGTATTTATAGTGTGCCCCCAACGCTGGGCCAAGGTTCTCCCATGAGCTGGATTAGCTAGACCCAGGGAAGAACTGTCAAGGACTGCGTAGGAGCAGGTAAGACCTAATACCTGGTTTTGCCCTTGGTCCAACTGCCTCTGCATATCAGGAGATGATACTGGGTAGTTGGGTGATGTGGATCACGTGGGGGAGACGTTCTCCCCACGTCTCATTGTACTGGGCCATGGACCGTGCCCGACGACTGCGCCTCTACCCAATGCAAACTATGTAGGCCTAGTCCATAACAGGAGCCTCTAAGTCGCAACTCCGGAGCGGAGTGATGACTTAATAGGAAGCATATAGGGCTTAAAGTTCATGGCGTCGAGGACAATCGTGTCGAGGACATTTGTTCCTGCTCGGGAAGTCGGGCCCGTAGCTTGTTTCATGTTTTACGTTGTCGACGAGACGCACTTCAGCGTTTTCGCAACGTCGAGGACGTGAGCATCACGTGTAGGTTTTCCTAAAGCCAGCATTGGTGAGATCCCTTTGGAACTTCGCTATGTCGGAGAGGACCAGCTGCTCGGGTGGGTCACCGGTGGTCTTGAGTTGTCGAGGATGTGCATGCGTTTTTTAAGGTTTCAATGATAAGTGTGCCCGGTGCCCCTTGCAATTCTCAAGAGTGACGTGTCTTGTCTTTTCGTTTCTCTCTTAAATGACATTTAATGTGCGTTGTTTCCTTTTCTGTGGGACGGCACATTAAATGCAATGATTTCCTAGGCGCGTCCTCCCATACAGCGCCTATAAAAGGAATTTGGGGGACCACTTCTTCCCTTTATACTTTTCACTTCTCCTCTCAAGTTCATCGGACGCACACCTTTCTCTCACTGGAATCACCGCTTCCGTCGTCGTCGTTGTACCATCGCTTCATCAAATAATATGTCAGGTACAGTTTTCTTCTTTTTCCTGGTAGATTAGCTTCAACTTGTTAATTTTTACGGTGGTTTAATCACCGGAGTAGACGAGGAGGTCCTTCCTCGGGCCTTTTTAGGGAGAATTCTGATGAATGTCCAGGGGCGCATATTGAGTTTGTCATGACTGTGTCAGGCAATCCTAGGTGTTTTCTTTGAATCTCTCAGGCACCTTTTGAATGTCTCGGGCCCCTTTTGAGTTTTCCTTGAATGTCCTGAGCATCTCTCAATGAATGTCTCGGGAATTCGTTGGATTGAGATGAGTGTTTCGGGAATTTCTCTCTCTCCTATTTTGACCCTCTCCCTTTCACTTGAACTGCGGTGGATGGGTGAATTTGATGCGATGTTGAATTCACCGGTTTCCTCTGCTTTTCAGGAAACGTGGATCAAAGAGCTGAAGATGTCCTTGTGGAGGACGTCGGAGTAAAAATGGACGAGGAAGATGTGGACGCACAAGAACGTCTTGTGGAAAGGGATGTTCCCACTACCTCCGGGGGCGAGGATCTATCGTGGGTCATGAAAGAACCATTGGAGACGGGTTCACATTTTGTCCATGATCACCGTATTGCCCATACAATCGTGGAGGACTTAAACCCGGATGAACCTCACAATTGGGAGTGTTATGCCCCTCTCCCGAGCAATGGATCTGCTCATCTTTTCGGGGGAAATGGTTCCCAATGTATGAGTTCGCTTTCAGAGAGGTTGGGATCCGTCTTCCCTTCACCAGTTTTCAGGCGGGCATTTTCAGAAGGCTCGACCTGGCTCCTTCTCAACTTCACCCAAATGCAATTGCGCTTGTTTGGGTGTTCGAACTGGTATGCCAACATCTCGAGGTCGGCTGTACTTTTCCCCTCTTCTTCCAGATCTTCCACCTCTAGCAGTCGGACGCGCATGGACACCAAAGTTGGGTTTCCTTCAAACAGCCGATGAGGCTTTTCAAGACCTACTATAACTCTGTTCAAAACTTCAAGGACATATGGTACATGGTGAAGCCCATTGTAACACCCTTTCTATCCCATCATAAAATAACATTCTAATCAGAGTAACTGCTAAAAAGGGTATCACATTAACAAAATCAAACATATTAAACATCATAATAGTCCTTTCCCGTAACACGGGTTATAAAATCCTGAGCAATCAAAACATCTTTCAACGATTACGCAGCGGTAAACAAAACATCACTTTTCATTTTTAAATAAAATAAAATATCATAAGTCAAATCAAAAAATCATTTATTTCTCAATTAATAAAAAAAAAACATCTTAATTCAAGAAAATAAATAAACTCAAGTCTCAAGCGAAAACCTATCCCGATGTTACTGGACACAGAGCAGGACTCCACTTCTAACTAACAACAACGACACACTGGCTCCAAGCTAAACGTGCACTGAGATAACCTTGATTATCTGCAGGATGGCATAATAGACCATCACAAAAGGCAGGAAGGGTGAGTAAATTCACATTTAATAAAGTAATATAAAAATGAGAATTATAAACATAGACTACAAAAAACGAAATCATTCACCACAAAACTCATTTAGACACAACGTCAATTACATCACATCACAACACAAACTCAATGCAATCATGTTATGTCATTTAGAATGAATATGCAATCCTCTTATTATGCATGTGGTACCGAAACATCCTCATGGATGGACACTAGGCCATCAACCCTCCACAAGGGAGCACATCATAACATCATATCACTTCAATCCACACAATGGGATTGAAGCTACCAATGGACCGAAGTCCCCTCATAAATCATGTAATGAATGTAATATGCAATATACACACCTCATCAAAACATCATAAACATTGCATCTGCATTCATCATCGATCATTACATTACTCACTCATTTAACCTCTTTCTCTAAATCATGTCAACATAATTCGTAAACTCTTAAAAACCACCTCATTTCATCATACATCATATTTATCACTAGTTCATACTCATATAGCCTCTAAACACATCATACAACATCACTAAAGCATCATAACATCTTAAAATGACAAAGCACATCAATTATATAATTTTTCAGAATTAAATAATTTTTCAAAACATGTCAGGTCTCGCTAAGCGAGCTGACCCCCTCGCTAAGCGACCAACTCACGAGTTTTTGGGTTCTAAAATTCTCACTTTCTCGCTAAGCGAGCATCGCGATTTCTCAAGAAAAACCTACGATTTCATAATCGCCCTTCTGCGATAAAACCCACCAAAATTCAATTTCTTACAGCAACACAGCAGAAAATCATGAACATCGTCATCATTAATCATAATATCATCATACATATCATTATAAAATCATTATTTATCATCTAAATAACCATAAATCATCATCATCTAATAAATTCATCAACAAAACCCCATAACTCTAAGAGTCTTCCTCAAAACCCCAAATCCTTTCTCTACATTACAATACCAAACATAAATTTATTCCTTATACCTTAATTCGTCGGGTTCCTTCGCTAACTTCTCGCAAAACCTCAAGCCTTTGAATCCTAGCCTTGTTCCTCATAGCTCTCCTTCTCTTCTGCCAAATGTATGATCGTTCCAAATGATCATACAAACCCCACTTTACTCTCTTAGTCATTCTTGCCCCTAGGACCTCTTTAGTCTTTTCCCATCTTACCCTCACTAATCTTCTACCAAAAGACCTCAATACCCTAAACTCCTTATTTTCCTTATTCTATTTAATTAATCTCAAATAATTAAATAATGTCACACTTTACGAAATTAATATTATTAAAATATTAATCTAACCCATCACAACATCATAGCATCAAGAAATCCTCAAAATTTCATAACAAATACATCAAATAAATCAGAATCAACTTTGGGGTGTTACAACTCTCCTCCACTTAAGAATTTTCGTCCTCGAAAATGTACCCGAAGCAAACAACATGGGATACGATTCCTTCATCTAATCTTCTCGTTCCCAAGTCCAACTATCACCAGCTGGTCCACCCCACAACACCTTCACTAAGGAAATCTCTTTACCTCTTAATCGCTTCATCTCTCTACCATCTATCAGTACTGGCGAAAATTTGACAGTTAAATTATCTCTTACTCGAACATCATCCCTGAATCACATGCGACGAATCTGCAATGTACTTCCACAACTGTGACACATGAAACACGTCATGCAAATTTGCAAGTGACAGTGATAATGAAATCCTATATGCTACCTCTCCGACCCTTTGTAAAATCTGATACGGTCCAATGAAATGCAAAGTAAGCTTTCTGGACTTTAAAGCTCGCCCGACACCAGTCACTGGAGTAACCATCAAGAACACATGATCTCCCTCTTGAAATTCAAGTATGTTTCTCCTCTTATCATGATAACTCTTCTGATGACTTTGCGAACTCTTCATTCTCTCTTGAATCATCTTAATGTTTTCCGTCGTCTCCTACACAATCTCAAGTCCAAGTAAAGCACTATTGCCTGATTCATACCAACACAATGGAGTCCTACACCGCCTCCCATAAAATGCTTCATACGGAGCCATACCGATTCTCGCATGAAAACTATTGTTATAAGTAAACTCAATAAACAACAAATGACTATCCCTTCATGATCTAACACACAAGCCATAAGCAAGTCCTCTAAAGATTGTATAGTATGTTCTATTTGACCTTCCGTCTGCGGATGATAAGTGTAACGCCCCGATTTTATAAAATAAATATTTAGAGTATGGTGGTGTATTTGGAATAATAAGTAGAGGAAATATTTTATTTAAATAGTGATAATATAATGAGGTGGTATTATTATTATAATATTGTTATTTAATAAAATAAAATAATAAGTTGGAGGTTTGAGGTTTGAGGGGCAAGGTTGTAATTTTGTTATATTATGAAAAGGGGAGAACACGATACATTTTTGTATTATCGTACTTTTGACGAAGGAAAGAGGGCTCTGGAGAAAAGGGAAAAGAGAAGGGAGATCAAGGATCGTAAAGCTCCAAGATCAAAGTTATGTAAGGAATTCATCGAATTCGAGGTAAGGGGGGGAATGGTTATTTATTGGTGATCTAACATGAAAGGGTAATTGAGAGGTCCTTACTCTCTTAGGGATTATATGAATTTAATTGTTGTTGATGAGTTCGTGATATGAGTATGAATATTATGATTATTGATTGTATATGCTTGAAGTTTGATAATTGAATTGCATGATATGTGTATTATGAGAACTTGGTCATGAATGTTGTTGTTGATGATGTAAATTGAGAAGAGGAAGAGAAACCTAGGATTTTCCTAATTTAATTTGTGATGTTAGGTTGAGAAGATAATGAGGGATTAGATGTATAAAATAAGAATAAGGACAATATTTGGAGTGTTTTGGGTGATAAAAGTGAGATATAAGTGGCAGAATTCGAACTAGTATAAAAGTGGGAAGAAGAAGTGATTTTTGAGAAAAAGTGATTTTGGGGCGCAGGGCTCCTGACACGGGTGGCCGTGTCAGGCTTCTGAGTTATGGAAATGGTTAAATTTTAGATTTTTGAGTTACTGGTGGTCTGACACTGGCAGTGTCACGTGACATGGGAGGCCGTGTCAGCCCCCTGTATTGGGTGAAATTTTGATTTTTGAGAAGGCGTGTCAGACCGTGTCAGGGGACACGGGGGGCCGTGTCAGGCCTCTGTTTTGAGAAATATTTTGTATTTTAAGATGGTTTTGTCCCGATTTCTTGCTTGATACTTATCCTTGTAGTCTAAGATGTTGAGGATAGTAATAATGGATAGTTCCTAGGAGGCAACGAACAATAATTAGGGTTTAAGTTCTATATGCTTGTGCGGGTTTGTAGGATTTAGTAATGGATCATTGGATCGTGTTGATTGATAACATTGTTGGTTATATGTTTTGCTTAGGCCCCATGATGTAAGGGTTGGTAGCGGTGAGGATCGGAAGGATCGTGTTATATTAGAAAATATATAGAAAATGATTGAGAGTGGAATTAATGAGGAGTTCATAGGATGTGATAATCGGTAATTAGTGTGTAGGGATATATGTGCTTATGTTGATTTATATGACTCTTGATGATGAACCATATGAATTGTATTGATAATATGTGTGAATATTGTCTGATTATTTAGGTGACCCATGTGATGGGATGCGTGATAATTGATGAAGATCATGAGGATCGTGTTGGCATGATTGTATTCATGTGTGTTTGTGATATTGTATGTGTAATCAAGTTTTGCATACGCATACATGTTGGTTGAATAATCATGTCTCGGATGGAGTGTAAGTGATTATTCGTATTCATTGGGAATCAATGGGTGGGGGATGATCGTGTCTCAATAGGAGCGTAAGCGATGCATCCGGTCCGAATCGATTGACATTTGATAAAGTCGGTACTGCATTTGCATTGTGTCATTGAGCCACTTTGCATTGATTGAATTAATGGTGTATGATATATGTTGATGAACTACGTAAGATATTGATTGATTGTATGATATATGAGGTGTATTTGATGAATAACGGTGAGATTACTCTGTAAGATGTTATTTGCACCGTTAATATATTGAATTGTTTTCTCACCCCTTTGTTGTTTGGTGGCGTCTGTGCTTCTCCGGAAGTACGGATGTTTCAGGTACTTGAGTACGCTCGGAGTACAAGTTTTTGGTCGAGTCCTAGGAGTCGCTCTGATACGTAACATGGGAAACGAGGATACTTGTTGTTTATTTACTCTTGTTAATAATAGTTATGTATCATGTTTTCTTGAAATTTGTAAATCAAGAGTATTGATGAATATCGTGGATTTGTGGCGAGTTATTGTTTGTTGAATAAAAAAGATATTTTCTGTTGTTTTAATAAATAACTATTTTTATGTTTTTGTTGAAAAAGTAACATTTCACTTTTGATGAAAACTCTGATTTTTCTTAAATAAATAGTTAATTTACTTAATTGGGATAAATGGGTGTTACAATTGGTATCAGAGCAGGTTCGTCCATCCGGCCAGGTTGTCGCGTGTCGTTTGTCCCGGAGTATGCGATATATGTGTGAAACACTATCGGTACTTGCTTGTTTACTAGCTGTTTGTTTGAAGGTGTTTGTTGAATATAAGTGGGGGAGAAGTTATTGCTTCTCCTGAGAGTTGGCTTGTGGTGTGTTGGAATTGCGGTGTGGCAGAGGTTGCTATGGTTTGTGTTAACTAAGGATTCGCTCGTGAAGAAACTTAGTTCACAATAGGCAAGGAACACTATGAGAGTTTGGAGATATGGTTTATGACCATCATGATTGTCGGCTACTTATTGACAAATTGAGGAACTGATCACCCTCAATCCTTTGTTGATAGTAGACGGAATCGTGTTAGATACAAAAGACATATTTTTCATCTGAGATAGTATGTTCAGTAGACCATTGTCGCTCCCGACAAACGGGACTGAGCCCAAATGAAGGTACAGACGCGAACGGTCGGCGAAAGGGACAGTGAGAACACACAGCCGTGAACTCACTGGAGATGAAAAGAGTCGCCAGCTAGGCATTTTTATCCCGGAGGAAAGGCAATGCTGCATAGGCCTAGAAAGAGATGGATAAGACGGTTGCGAACCAGAGAGACTGAGAAAGGGGGTTGGTTACAACCTGGGAAGGTATTAGCACCCAGATTGTCCGCCGTACTCGACGGGATCCACGCTTAAAAGATTTGTGTTTTAAAGGGGTAGTGTCAGTGCAATCTGTGTATAAGAGAGCTGGGAAAGGATGTACAGGTGTCAGTGTAAGAGAAATGAAGTGTGATAAATATACAGTGTCAGTGCAGGAATAAGAGTGAAATGCTCAAGATCATGAGGCTAAGAAAATGATGCTAGAAGGAGGGGGAATATACAGAGACTTTTGTTCGATAACAGTTAAGTTATGCCTACGTATCCTCTCGTGCAATGAGGAAGTCAGAACACCGTAGTTCGACCCAAAGAGACTGAAAGGTGAATTGACTTGTGAACTGCTTACTTGTCTATGCTCAAGTGTATGACCTGTCTGGCTCAGGTGCAAACTGTCTTGCATTAGCCAGAAGAAGCAAGTTCTCGTTTGTGAGTGAATGAGATGAGAAAAGAATCCCGGAGGAGACGATTATTGTTTGTTTTTGAGTTTTCAGTCTTTTATTGCTTTTGAGAGTTTGTTATAAGTTAATGAGCTTAAGCCTAAACCAATGGATTTAGTAAACTCATCACATCCTCCCTCTGATTAGGGGTAATGAGAGTACCTTAAGTGCGAAGTCAGATTCTCACACTTAATCACCTTTGATGTAGGATTAAGATCATTAACCTACTTGTGATTATTTGGATGTTTTTGGTGTTTTTGTTTAGTGTTAAGTAATGAGGTTAAGCCATAATCAAGGATTAAACAGACTCATTACACCATCCTAATAGAAGGATAATAGATGAGAATGTTTAAGTTGAGGAAAGCTCCTCAACTTAATCCATGATTAGGGATTAAACTCATGACAAAACAAACCTTTGATTAAGTGGATTTTATTTAATGATATGATGATGAAGTGAGTTTTATGATTTGTAAGACAACTTGAGGGGGACTTGTCCATTAACACTAGGGTTAGTCCTTCTTAACCAATTAAGGAGGAATTAGAACCCTAATGCAAGGCCCAAGTTACAAGTGTAATGTCTTGATGATTATTAAGTGGATTGATTAAGAGATTTAAACACATTAAGGGTTTAACACTTAGGATTAAAGTTATACACTCCATCCTAATAGAATGATGCAGGCATAAGCTTAATCACAAAGCCTTAAAGCCTTTAGGGTTTAGTCCCTGATTATGAGATGAGAAGAGAAGACTCAAAAGAGACACAAAGGTGAAACTAAGAGGGGAGACTAATCAAAGCCCTAATCATTGTCATGCTTGGTTATTCCTAAGGTTTGTGAGGTTTGCAAGAAAAATCTTCAAAGGAGCCACCAGGAAGCAGATGAAAGGATCAAGAGAAGCAAAACAACTTGCTTCATTCAAGAAGTCAAGTCACTTGAAGAAAGAAAGTGGGAAAAAGAAGAATGAGCAAGCTCAATCTCAAACACAAACAAAAATGCAGCAAGGATGCATAAAAGAGATGAAGAGAAGTTATGAGAAGTGAAGGCAAATTCACTTCTCAAAGTCACTTACCACCTGAAAAGTTAGAAAAGAAAGTGCAATGCAATGCAAAATGGGATGAGATGACATGATGAGAAACAAAACCAGAAGCATATGCATGATGCTAATGATACTATGAGATGCTACAAACATGAGGCAGCACATGGAAATGATCATACAAGTTCATGAATGCAAATGAAGCAAGTTAAGAAGCATGGACATGCATGAAAAGTTATGAAGTGCATATGGCATACAACATGGCAAATACATGATGCAATGACCAAACATGCTTTCAATATGTCTTATGATGTCAAATGAATCAAATGGATGCTTGAAATGTCATGGCAAGTCATGTCATGCAAGAGAATGCAAAATGGATGCATATGGAAGCCCCAAATTAGGGTTTATGAACCATGCATCAAACAAAAAGTCAAAATCAGAAGCAAACCCTAAGATAAAAAATTGAAAATGCCACACAAAGGACCCCTAATCCTATACTAAACCAATGCCCAAAGGAGAGGTCTCAACTCCTAACCAAGTTCAAGTTATGGTTTTCTTAAGATTCTAGGGTTTTTAGGGTTCCTAAACAAGAAAAATGTCAAACAAAAGGAAAATGAAAGATCAAATCATGGCCATTTAATCTCAAAAACTACATGCTAAACACAATGCAATGAAAGAAGAATCAATGTCCAACTCCTCATGAATAGGCAGAAATGATTTTTTGAACTATGGATCAAATTAATGCATAAAAATGATTTTAATTCAATGAGAAATTCTTAAAATGCATCAAGATCAAAAAATAAATTTGGTTTGAAGGTTGGACAATGTTTCTAAATGTCTTAGAACATTTCATGAATTTTTTGGTGATTTTTAAATACCTAAAAGTATTTTTAATAAATTAATTTCCATTAATAAATTAAAAATAAACTTTTAAATATTTTAAAATACTTTTTAAATGCAAAAAATGAAAATAAAAATATTTTTGTGTTTTAAAAATTAATGAAACTCAAGATAAAAAATTTCATAATTTTTAAACCATTTTTGCTATTTTAAATAAATTGTGCAAATAAAATGAAAAGAAATGAAATAAAAATCAAAATAAACTGAAGTAATCAGAAGGAGAGGCTGAGATTGGCTCTGGGTTCAAAAGGTTTGACTGGGCGCGCATCTGGACGGCCCAGATTCAAACTGACTTAAACTCAATTAATTAAATAAATAATAGTGATTAGGGTTTAATGACTGCATCTCAGCCATACACACGCGCGCGAAGTCAACTGGTCAAAGCAATCCAACGCACGAAATTCAAATGGAATTAATTACACTGATTAAACCCTAATGATTTTCAGGTGGCCGGAGAAGACCTCCGGTCGTCTTCTCCGGTGGGAACCCCACCTGAAAATCCCTAAAACTCTCAAAACCTAACTAAAACGAAATCTAAAAACATGGAAATGATCCCCACAACTTACTGAATCAAAACCCCAAGCCAAAACTCATTTATTTTTCCCCAAACTCATGAATCGAGCAAAATATTTTTTAGGTCACAGAGTTTCAGAACACGATTACATCCTCATTTTCCAACCATTTTCGAAACTAAAGGCATCAGAACAATCAGTGAAGCATATAGAACAACTTAAGAACTTAAAAAATGATTTCTGGAAAAAAAGTTCTTGAGCTACCTGAGTTTCGAAGCTTTCAATCCAGCAACTTTCTGACCTCCCCTCTTAATGTAATCCACTCCACTTGATCCTCTGATGATGCTTGAATGCTTAGAAGGAGTTTAAGTTGGCTGGTTGAGGAGTTTGAGCAGCTTCTGCTCAAGCTCAGTTGAAAATGGTGATGGTGATTCAGGCTGTTTCTGGCAATGGTGAAGGGTTGTTTGTGGTCAGGGTGATGTTCTGAGAAGGTTTGTGGAGCTTGTTTGGGTGTTTGTGAGCTGTGGAAGATGTTTCGAAAGAAACTGCAGGTTGGAGTGAAAATGGAGAAACAATGTTCTTGCTGGATTCAGGCTTGTGTCTTGTTGGTTTAGGCTCAATGAAGCATGGTGAGTTGAGTAGTGAAACTTGTTTGAGTGTTTGTGAGTTGTGCAGGAAGATTCGAAGAGAAATGCAAAATGGGGTGAGTTTGTGTATGTTGTCTTAGGGCTTGTTTCAGGCTGGCTTCATGTTGTGTTTAGCTTGCAAATGGATAGTATAAACAACTCCAATTGGTCAGATGATGTGACCTGGCCTGCTGTGATTGGGATGTTCACTTTTGCAAAAAGTCCACTTTGTTGTAAGAGAGGCATGGGCTAAGTTCTAGCTTGGTACAAGAGCATGGGCTGGCGCAGCATGGTGTGTGAGTGAGGCTAGGGTGGTTCAATGGCCAATGCAGCAAGTTGGTGAAGTGTGATGAGTGGTTTTGCAACTTGATCACTTTTGAAACTTCATGAAAATCTCTTGTTATACAAACCATGTAACATGAGAAACCTTGGTTCAATTCTGATTTTTAGAACTTATGTGATGTTTGTACATTGGTTTGAAGTGAACTAGAAGTTACAAATGGCCTTGATACATGGTTTTGCAAATTTTCCAATTGGTGCATGTCTTGAAAATTAGTGATTTTTGCCAACTTTGTCACACCATAACTTTTGATCAAAAATGAATTAGGTCATGTTCTTGTACTTTTTGAAAAGGGAAAAATGTATTCTACAACTTTCATGACCAAAGTTTTTCCATTTGAGGATTTTTGGATCAAAAAGTAAGGCTTGAAAAGTGGCATAAAATGACATATTTCTTAAAAGTCAACCATGCCCTAAAAAGTCAACTTTGCAAAAACTTCAAATTCTTGATTTTTGTGAACTTCAACCCTCTTCCATGATCAAATAAAGATCATATACACTCAAAATGATGAAGACCACCCCTTGGTTGGGTCATTGGGGGCCTCAGATGCCCTGATTTTGCACTGACTTGTCCAGAAAGTCAACTCTTGATCAGATGACTTCCCCATGGAATTTATTCATGAAAATTGATATGTATACTCCCTATACCATATAGAGACCAATGGAAACAAGAATGACCAAAAAATTTGGGGTTATGGCCTTTGAAACCAAAACCCTAATTTTAGGTCATCTGTGCAGTCAAACTTGGCTCTGCCTCCATACAAGCCCTAGTTCTTGTGATTCTTTGGCATTTTTGACTTTGAGAGGATGTAATATGATGTAAGAACACACATGGATCCCTTTGAAGTGATTGATGCCCCTTTGGAGTGGCTCAAGAAGCTCTTGGATTGCTCAGATCACAAACCCTAGGTGCAGATGACTTTGAATCTATGCAGTGAAACAAAAAATGAGATATGAGATGATATGATTGTGTTTATGCATATGAAATGATCACAAGCCATGGTGTAAATGGGTGAGGGCAAATTTGGGGTGTTTACAGCTGCCCCTATTCAAACATGAGTTAGCTGTGCATGATGTAAGCAACGGCTTATCATTCAAACATGATAACTTGTGGTTGAATACCAAAGACAATCCAAGATTTGCACTCACAAAATGAAGAAGAAAAGGGATATAGATTGTAAAAGAAAATAAAGTATATTGTAAAGTGTGGGCGACGGAGGACGACCGTCGAGCAGAGGACGACTGCTGGGTAAAGAGCAATGACGGGGACGGCCGACATGCTGGGCAAAGTGTGTGAAGTAAAGCGATGACGGGGACGGCCGACGTGCTGGGGATAAAAGGTAAAGCCAAGACAGGGACGGCCGACTAGCTGGGAAAAATAAGATATTATGATGGGGACGACCATCAAGATAAAGCTGTAAAATTCTCTGGGGATCAAACGAAACATGACGGGGACGGCCATCAAGTTCATAAAGTAAAGTAATCAATGATGGGGACGGCCATCGGGCTAAAAAGAAAAGGGACCACGACGGGGACGGCCATCGGGTTAAAGAATAAATGAAATAAACAGATGATGAGGTACGGTCATCAAAGGTGAAGGACGATCACCTAGCAGGGGACGGCTGCTCTGTTGGGTTAAGATGAGGGACGGTCATCTAAGGTGGAGGACGACCACCTGGCAGGGTACGGCTGCCGAAAATATCGCGACATAGGACGAATGCCGGATAAAAGGTCAACGATGGGGACGACCATCGGACGAGCATGATGGAGGACGAACATCAAGAGGTGGAGGACGACCACCTAGCAGGGGACGGCTGCTCTCAAGGTTTATCATGACACAGGACGAATGCCAGATAACCAAAAATCAACAATGGGGACGGGCATTGGATAAAATGATGAAGGACGATCATCAAGAGGTGGAGGATGACCACCTAGCAGGGGACGGCTGCTAAAAAATCAACGATGGGGACGGCCATCGGATAGAAATAGGTCAACGATGGGGACGGCCATCGGATGAGCATGATGGAGGACGACCATCAAGAGGTGGAGGACGACCACCTAGCAGGGTACGGCTGCTCTCAGGGTTTATCATGACACAGGACGAGTGTCAGATAAAAGGAAAAGAAATGCTTTGTAGGTGATCTACTGGGGAATAGTAAACACGGACGAGTGTTTATATCCAAGAAACAAAAGGTATAAGTGTTTAAATGTTTGTGTGTAGATTAAAGATGCGGACGAGCATCCTTAAGACTATGATACGGACGAGTATCATGTAGAAACGAACTGACACGTGTTCAGAGATGATGATACGGACGAGCATCAACGGGTTAACAGAGAACACGGACGAGTGTTGAATCTGAGGGGACTCTTCTGGGGAATAGTAGACACAGACGAGTATCTATATTCAAGCAGACAGAAGTGTTTGACACGGTGTATGGATTAAAGATGCGGACGAGCATCCTTAAGACTATGATACGGACGAGTATCATGTAGAAACAAACGCTAGACGCATGTTCTGAGATGATGGTACGGACGAGCACCAACTAGTTAACAAAAAACACGGACGAGTGTCGAATCTGTGGGGATACAAATGGCGTATACAAGATACGGACGAGTATCTGTATGAGTATGAGTGTGAGTATATATAGATGAGTTTTTTAACTGCTGGGGAGAGTGACATTGATGGGTGTTAAAATATGAGGAGTATAATATGAACAAGTATCTGGTATACAAAGTGTAGGTGACTGCGCTGGGGATATGACACGGACGGGTGTCAAGAAGATGAATATACAGGTATAGGTGAGTGCAAAGAGGATGTCTTTGGCTTTCTGCTGGAGTTATGACACGGACGGGTGCCAGGAAGTATCTGTAATACGGGTGATCTATTTTTTTTTTTTTTGAGAGTGTTCAGGCTACTTTACTGGGGAGTGATGACAAAGGAGTATATACTGGTGTTTGTGATTTGGGAGGCAACTGCTTTTGCTGGGGACTCTGGTGGGGATTTTTGTGTATTGTATTCTGAACGGTTTATTATTCACAAGTGTTCGATTCACAACATGACTTCTGATTATGCTATGTATTTGATTTTTGCCGTAATGCTCCGCATTAGACGGAATGCTACGCTTTGTAGGTGAATATGATGCGAATGCTATGATAATGCAAAGGTATCAAACCGGGACTTGGATCCCGTTGCTGCGAAGATCTCTGGCTGATCTGTTTGAAATGGGGATCCCAGCTGGGGATGAGATCATTGATAGATCCGATGAGATGTATCTGCTTGGGGATCTAGGTCACTGATTGACATATCCTTGTAATATGGGACCCAGCTGGGGTTTGTAGAAGCTTCCCGTACTCTGTTGTGACTCCTTCATGCATTGCTCTTCTGGATAGAGGCTGAGGCTCGTGGGGAGATGATTCCCTAGCTTTTGTACTTGACTGAGGAAGAATGATTGGCAATTCGGCTGGGGGAAGTTGTTGGCAACTCAGCTGGGGAGGAAGTACCTCGGGTGCTGAGAATGAGTGTTGACTCGTCAGCTTGCTGGGGTGAAGCTTACATGCCCCAAGTTGCGTTCTGGATACCTGCAATCCTGCAAAGATAAAGAAACGCACAAATGGTCCCGAGGTATCCTTTACTGGATTCCATCATAGGAGTTCAGACACTTTCGAGAGTAAGTATATTTCCTGCAAGCATATGTTTTATTATTTTTGAAGATAAGCATCTGTATTTATGCAATCAGTTTTTTAGAGACATCAGACATTCTTTGCAAATAAAAATGTAAAAGGCGAAACACGAATGAAAAATCTGATTTTATTAATTCATGCGCCCTGAATTGGCAAGATACAGCCAAGGAAACATATCTCCTGAAATGAGGAGATTGTTACAAATTGAGAAACAAAGTGCTGGCGATGCTGGCGACGCTTTCAAAGGAGCTTCCTCTTGCTATGACTCGTATGACTTTTGACGTTCTTCTCGTCTTGCTTTCTGAAGGAGACTGATTCTGATTAAAGCTTGATCCTTTCGAGTTTTGCTAAGTTGTAGGCGATACAGACGAATTCAGAATGCAGTTGTTCGCTTATTCCCTTATTTTGCATGGATCGCCCTTTCGGGTTTTCAATCCATCGGGATACCCATTTTTGCCTGAGCTGTCCAATGCGGCTTTTCAACTCAGCGGGTGTACATTTTTGTTTATTTTCCCTTATTTTTGCCCGAGTCTTTTATTTTGTTTTTGACTCGCCGGGATGCCCTATTTTTTCCTGGACTTACATTCTGTTTTTGTGTCCAGCGGGTCATTTTTTTACGCGAAGTATTTTTTAACTGCATCTGAATTCACAGGGGATGGGAAATCTTCACTGTCCATGGTGCTGAGCATCAGTGCTCCACCGGAGAAAACTTTCTTTACCACGAAAGGTACTTCATAGTTCGGAGTCCATTTGCCCCTGTGGTCTGTATGAGGAGGGAGGATTCTTTTCAACACAAGTTCTCCCACTTGGTACTCTCGGTGCCTGACTTTCTGATCGAAGGCTCTCTTCATTCTTCTTTGATATAACTGCCCATGACAGATTGCAGCCAATCTTTTCTCTTCGATCAGACTCAGTTGTTCGAACCGGGACCGAACCCATTCCGCTTCACTCAGTTTAACATCCATTAGTACCCGCAGAGAGGGTAATTCAACTTCAACTGGTAGGACTGCTTCCATACCATACACAAGCTGATACGGTGTTGCCCCAGTGGATGCTCTGATTGACGTGCGGTACCCATGCAAGGCAAATGGCAGCATTTCATGCCAATCTTTGTAAGTGACTACCATCTTCTGCACAATCTTCTTGATATTTTTATTTGCTGCCTCAACAGCGCCATTCATCTTTGGCCTGTAAGGAGAAGAATTGTGATGTTGGATCTTGAAGTCCCGGCACAGCTCTGCCATCATTTTGTTGTTCAAATTGGAACCATTATCAGTAATGATTCGCTCGGGCACTCCATATCGACAGATGATATCTCTCTTCAGAAATCTGGCTACCACCTGCCTTGTGACATTTGCATATGAGGCTGCTTCAACCCACTTGGTAAAATAGTCGATGGCGACCAGGATGAATCTGTGGCCATTTGAAGCAGTTGGCTCAATCTTGCCAATCATATCAATGCCCCACATGGCAAAGGGCCATGGTGAAGACATGATGTTCAAAGGATTGGGAGGCACATGCACCTTGTTTGCGTAGATCTGGCATTTGTGGCATTTCCTGGCATAAGCACAACAGTCTGCATCCATTGTGATCCAGTAATAACCTGATCTTAGCAATTTCTTGGCCATGACATGCCCTCCTGCATGGGTACCAAAGGATCCTTAGTGCACTTCATGCATCAACAAATCTGCTTCCGTCTTGTCAACACATCTGAGGAGTACCATATCAAAGTTCCTTTTGTATAAAGACCCATCAGTGTTCAGAAAGAAACTACCAGCAAGCCTTCTCAAAGTCTTCTTATCATTGGAAGATTCCCCAGGTGGGTATGCTTGATCCTCCAAGAAGCATTTAATGTCATGGAACCAAGGCTTATCATCTTTGATAATATCTGCTGCGAATACATATGCTGGTCTATCAAGTCTGGACACTGATATCTGGGGTACAAAGTTAGCAGCCTGAACTTTGATCATGGATGAAATAGTAGCAAGAGCATCTGCAAACTGATTCTCGTCCCGAGGGATATACTCAAGCTTGACTGTTGTGAAGAAAGTCAATAACCTCCTTGTATAATCCCTGTAAGGTATCAGATGATCCTGGTGGGTGTACCATTTTCCGTTGGTTTGATTTACTACCAAAGCTGAATCTCCGAATACAGTCAATGTCTTGATCCTGAGGTCAATGGCTTCCTCAAGACCCATAATGCAAGCTTCGTATTCAGCTTCGTTGTTAGTGCAGTTGAAAGTGAGTTTAGCCGAGAAAGGCATGTGAACTCCTTTAGGTGTAATGAGTACTGCACCAACACCACGACCATTCATGTTAATAGCCCCGTCAAACATCATAGTCCATTCTTCTTCCGGGTCAGGCCCTTCAGTGTGAATAGGCTCTTCATGATCTTTCGCTTTAATGAACATGATGTCTTCATCAGGGAAGTCAAATCTCATAGGCTGGTAGTCATCAATGGGTTGCTCAGCAAGATATTCAGATAGTACACTGCCTTTGATGGCTTTCTGAGAGGTGTACTGGATGTCATATTCCGTGAGAATCATTTGCCATCTTGCAACCCGTCCGGTAAGGGCTGGCTTCTCGAAAATGTACTTGACTGGGTCCATTTTTGAGATCAATAAAGTAGTGTGGGTCAACATATACTGTCTCAGTCGGCGAGCAGCCCACGCTAAAGCACAGCAAGTTTTCTCGAGCAGTGAATAACGTTGTTCACAATCGGTAAACTTTTTGCTTAGGTAGTATATTGCATACTCTTTTCGACCAGACTCGTCATGCTGGCCCAGCACACACCCCATTGACTCTTCTAATACTGTTAAGTACATTATCAGAGGTCTTCCTTCCACTGGAGGCATAAGGATTGGAGGCTCTTGTAAGTACTCCTTGATCTTGTCAAAAGCCCTTTGGTAGTCTTCGTTCCACCTGACCGTCTGTTCTTTCCTTAACAGCTTGAACAATGGTTCACAGGTTGCTGTAAGGTGAGATATGAACCGTGAAATGTAGTTTAATCGACCCAAGAACCCTCGAACTTCTTTCTCAGTTTTCGGTGCAGGCATCTCTTGAATGGCTTTGACTTTATCAGGGTCAACTTCAATCCCTTTCTCGCTCACAATAAATCCCAGCAGCTTACCAGATCGCACCCCGAATGTGCATTTGTTGGGGTTCAGCTTCAGTTGGTACTTCCTCAGACGCTTGAATAGCTTTAGCAGATTCACCAGGTGATCTTCTTCAGGAAGGGACTTAGCGATCATGTCATCCACATAACATTCTATTTCTTTATGGATCATATCGTGGAATAATGTCACCATAGCCCGTTGATATGTTGCACCAGCATTCTTCAATCCGAATGGCATCACCTTGTAACAGAACGTGCCCCAGGGTGTGATGAAAGTTGTCTTCTCCATGTCTTCAGGCGACATTTTAATCTGATTGTATCCTGAAAATCCGTCCATGAAGGAGAATACCGAGAACTGAGCCGTGTTATCCACCAATACATCAATGTGAGGTAATGGGAAGTCATCTTTCGGGCTGGCTCTATTCAGATCCCGGTAGTCAACACACATCCTTACTTTGCCGTCTTTCTTAGGCACAGGTACTATATTAGCAACCCACGGTGGGTAGCTAGTTACAGCAAGGAACCCGGCGTCCCATTGCTTTTGCACCTCTTCTTTGATTTTCATTGCCATATCTGGGCGAGTACGGCGCAGTTTCTGTTTAACTGGTGGGCATTCTTCTCTCAAAGGCAGCTTGTGCACAACAATGTCGGTGTCCAACCCTGGCATATCCTGATACGACCAAGCAAACACATCCACATACTCTTGAAGCAGATCAATCAGTCGTCTCTTCATTGAGTCTTGTAAGCAGGCCCCGATTTTAACCTCTTTCACGTCTTCATCTGTACCAAGATTAATCACTTCAACCTCCTCCTGGTGAGGAATAATAACCTTTTCCTCTTGCCTTAACAACCTGGCTAGCTCTTCAGGAAGCTCATATTCTTCTTCAACCCCTTCATCAGCTTGATTGATCGGATTGTCAAAGTCATACGAAGTCATAGCCGTGCTGTTGTCGGTGCTGTCTGGAAGGTACTCTCTGCAAGGGTTCAGTTCGTTCATTTTAGTGATTGATTTTAATCTTGTTTAGAAAAGTGAAATAAAGTTATCATTTTGAAAACATCGCCATTTATTTGTGTACAAAAAGAAAAATGGAAAAACAGTGAACGAAAAGGAAAAAGACTCATTTGCAAAAAGATGTCTGATATTTCATTGATTTATCTTGTTTGCACAAAAAGTACAGATGACCCTGATTACAAAATGAGTCTTGTCATCTTGGGCAAGATGCAAGACTTTGATGCATGCTAAAAATACAGGAAATAATAATTACTCTGCGTGAGTAACTCTTATAATTTCCTGGGAAGACCAGTTTGAGATACTGCTCCCCGGGATCTTTGGACGAATCCAGCTTTCCAGGTTGCGCTCCTCTTCCAGCTCGTCTTCCAAATTGTTGATAGCATCAGGGGTGAGCATCCCCCCACTGACAAAACCGGGCTTCTCAGCAGCCTCTGCTTGATTTTGTTGAGTTGGTCTGTAACCCAACCCAAATTTGTCTTTCTTCTCCTCCACAAATAAAACCTTGCCCCAGCCTTGGGCAGCTCCTTCCTCAACAACCTTCCGGGCTTGTTGATAAGATGACATGGAGATTCCTGATACAGCAGATGCTTCATTAACATTCAGGGCCTCAAACCCTTGGCTCATTGTTTCATGGATCTCCCCATCCATCTCAATATACTTATAAGTAGCCAGATGGCTAACAAATATATCCTCTTCCCCACAGATAGTAACAACTTGGCCTTCCCACTCAAATTTTAACTTCTGGTGAAGGGTAGACGTTACTGCGCCAGCGGCATGAATCCATGGTCTACCCAACAAACAGCTGTAGGCAGGCTGAATGTCCATCACGTAGAAGATCGTTGTAAAAGTTTGTGGGCCAATCGTCACAGGCAGCTCAATTTCTCCCAACACCGATCTCTTAGAGCCATCAAAGGCTCTTACTACCAGGTTACTGGGTCGCAATGCTAATCCTTCATACTCTAGCTTCACCAGGGCCTTTTTGGGTAAGACATTAAGGGACGACCCTGTGTCTACCAGCACATGGGAAAGGACTGCACCTTTACATTCCATGGTGATGTGCAAGGCTTTGTTATGGTTGCGGCCTTCCGTTGTCAAGTCAGTATTGGTGAACCCTAGCCCATTGCTAGCAGTAACATTTCCAACCACGGTTTCCAACTGATCGACAGTGATCTCTTCAGGCACGTAAGCTGCGTGCAAGACTTTAAGTAGTGCATTCCGATGGGCTTCGGAGCACATAAGCAATGATAAGATAGAGATCTTGGATGGCGTCTGGTGAAGTTGATCCACTATTTTGTAATCACTCTTTTTGATGATTCTCATGAACTCATCAACTTCTTGATCGAATGGTGTTTTCAAAGCTTCCTTAATAGCTTGGTCTTCCTGCACCTGGCTCTTTCCTTTCGCCTTGGCAGTAGCTTCTGCTTCGACAGTAGGTTTTTGAATTTGTGGAGCAAAGAGACGTCCGCTTCGAGTGAAGCCTCCGCCTCCTCTCACATTATCTATCTGTGGTGCAGGTGTTGATGGTTCAAGGGTGATTCTTTGTCCTTCGCAGTATATGTCAGAGCCGTAGTGCCAAGGGATGGCCCTACTGCTTTCATAAGGTACTGGTCCAGGCACCGTGACAGTGACTGGACTGATGGCCGCTGCAGAAGGGACTGTGATAGTTTGTGGATCGTAATAAATCGTGACTGGTGCTCTAATGGGAGCAGCACTTTCTGAGTTGTAGGCAGAGTTGTTTTCAGGATCATAAAATATTGTGACAGTTGAGACATCTTCATGATTTGTTGCTGGTGTTGTAGGAGATATTGTTGGAAGGATGGGTGTTGTTGTTGTAGGAGATTCAAAATGGAGTGATGCTGAAGTTGTAGCAGGAAAATTTGTTGGTAACTGATCAGTTGAGATGATAGATGAAGTACTTGTTGACGAAGCCGAAGAATTGTCAGGAACAATGGTTGCTGCAGTTGTAGGAGATACAAAAACTGTTGCTGATGAGGTTGCTGGATTTGTTGGAAATGATGTGGTGATCTGAAGCTGGCCACTCTGAATGAGGCTGTCTATGCCATTCCTCAGGTCGTCGCACCCATTTACTGAGATATTGCAGTAAGCACACCCTAACTCACACCCCGGGAACATTTGACATTCCAAGAGCTGAGCTTTGATTTCTACCAACGGTGTCCGAATCTGACCCACACTGGTTATTAAATAAGACGGCTTGTCTTCTTCAATAGCGTTGATTCTGGGACCACCGTGGTTTGGCATAGGATTTTTGTTGACATTGGGTGGTGGTGCAAAGTTCAGGGCCTTAGAGTCTACCAGGTCTTGTACCTTCATGTGCAAGGCTCGGCACTTTTCTGTACTGTGGCCAGGTGCATTTGAATGAAAAGCACATCTGGCGTTGGAGTCGTAATTCCTGGGTAGACTGTTGGGATCTGGAGGTGCCAATGTCCTTAGCTCAACTAGGTTTAGTTTCAGGAGTTGTGGCAGCAATGTAGCATATGGCATAGGGATCGGATCGATCACCCTGTTGGCTTGAGATGGCCTCTGCTGGAATGGCCTTTGCTGGTTATTGTTGTTGGTGTTGTTGTTGTTGTAGTTTCTCGGAGGATACTGATTCTGTTGATGGTACTGAGGTTGTTGCTGATAGTTTTGCTGCGGAGGTTGATAAGCTGGTTGTGGATGAGCTGGAGCGGGAATGGTGACTGCTGCCACGGATCTATGAATATACTGGGGCCTGCCCCTGTTGGTGTGGATTGCATTGGTCTCACCAGTCCTTCTTGGGCCTGCAAAAGGCTTTCTTGCATTACTGGATGAGCTTGCACCGTTGTCTGAGATCTTACCCATCTTCAATAGGCTTTCAATTCTCTCTCCGGCTATGACTACATCTGCAAAGCTGGTAGATGAGAAGGCAGCTAGCCTATCAATGTAAGTCCCCTGAAGGGTATTCATGAACATATCAGCCATCTCCCTTTCTGACATAGGTGGCTGGACAGCAGCAGCAAGCTGTCTCCATCTTTGAGCATATTCTCGGAAGCTCTCTCTAGATGACTGTGACATTCCCATTAGGAGGGTCCGGTTGGGTGCCATATCCAGATTATACTGATACTGTCTGATGAAGGCCTCTGCCAGGTCCTTCCAGCATCTAATAGTTGCTCTTGTCAGATGGGAATACCATTCCCTCGAAGCTCCAGTCAAGCTATCCTCAAAGTAGAACATCCACAGCTTCTCATCCATGGTATAGGCCTTTAGTCTCCCGAGAAAAGATTGTAGATGGGTTCGGGGACAGGAAGTCCCATTATACTTCTCAAAGCATGGTGGCTTAAACTTGTGGGGAATCCTGACCCCGTCTACCAAGCCCATATCCATAACATCAAAACCCAAAGAGTTTTGAGACTCTAAGGATCTTAACTTCTCAGCTATCTCATCCAACCTTCTATCATAAGCCTCCTCCCCAGCTCCCATTACTGTGAATTGATCTTCCTGGGGGTCTTCTTGCAGTACCCTCCCCGCTGTGGCAGTCCCTTGTATATTGACAGGGATGTTAGCTTCTGGATGGAGGTGGGGTCCAAAGACTGGGGGATTGACATGAGGTTGGACTCTTTCATTGTTGCTAGTCCCAGCAGTCCCTGGCTGATGGTCTTCCTGATTTCTTCCTTCTACCAGTGCTCTGAGCCTCTCCTGGCTTTGAGCCATGTTGTTCATTACCTCCATAAACTGTGTCATTTGAGTCCTCATTTCCAACCTTTCGTTGGTCATCTGATTCCTGACCTCTGTAAGGTCCTGCTGCATCTGATCCATCTGTATGCCCGGAAGGTTGTTACGGGTGGGGTATCTGTGTGGCCTGTTGAGGGGAAATACCCGGCGCCGAGCAATAGTTCCTGAACATCACAACAGGGTTAGCAACAACAAAACAAAAACCTACAAAACAAACAAAGGGTTAGCATGCAATGCAGTATGCTTATTTGTTCTCAAGGTATCCGGCTTGACATTTAGTTTTGACCCTTCCAGACCCTTGAAGATGCTGTGGATGTTGCTTTCGAAGTAAACTCGGATGGAACAAACTAATACATATATTACAAAAAGCAAATGGTTCATAGTTTGTCTTACAAATACAAGCCCTCTGAGGGGTCAAAATACATTACAAGAAAATAAAAGTACATGGAATGAAAGCAACAACAAACAAATGGTCAAACACCAAGACCAAACTCATCCTCCCGAACTTCCTTGAGAAGTGCCTCGGTCACAGGATCAGCTGGACGCTCCGTGAGATTCCTGATAAGGAGGTTCCGGGTAGTAACAGCTGCAGTTAGCTTCTTGTGTTGACTTTGGTCATTTGACCTCTTCACTCCAGCTCTGATCTTCAGCTCTGATATCTCCCTCTGGGCTGCTGCCAGGGCTTCTTGTTGCTCTTTTGCAATAGCTTCCATCTGCTCTATCTTGTCTTGGACCCTCTTGTCCTCCAGAGTACGAGCCTCGGTGATCCTGACCCACCTAGCCTGACTCTCCTTCAGATACAAGTCTGTCCTGGCTTTCTGGAACTGGGCTTCCTTGCAAGCATTCTTCAGGATTTGTTCCCCAGCCCTAGATTTCTTAATGTAATCTTCAGACTTCTCAATTCTAGCCAGATGCTCCAACTTCAACTTCTCCAACCTTTCAATATCCAACCTACCATCACTCCTCTCCCAGAGGGTCTTCTGTAGAGCCTGAGTCAACTTCTCATTTCTCTCCTTCAATTTCTCAAACTCCTCTAAGCTGACAGTTGCTGGAGGTGGTGTCGTGGAAGGCCCGGGCATATCTTCAATAGTAAAGGGCATCCCAGAGAATTGGGCCCTGGCATGGGACCAATCATAGTATTGTGCTGATGCCACATTGTTACACTTCCCCAGAATGGTTACCCCCTTAGTCTGCACATTGTCCCAGGCCCAGGCTGCCTGCCTAACAATAGCCAGATTAAGCCTGTTCTCACAATAAAGAGTCTCAACCAAGTCTTGCGCCTTAGAAGTGTGGACCAGTGCATAGCCCAGTTGTCTTTTGAACAGCAGAGGGTTGTAATTAATACTACCCTTAACTCCTATTAGGGGCACATTGGGAAAATGCCCACAGCTGGTGATGATATCCCTGCCTTTTGTGCTTTGAGTACACCACCTGATATCAGCTGAAGTTAGAGCAGTAAGCCTTCCAGCCCAGTTTTTCTGCTGATGAGGGTTCAAAAATGCATCTGTCTTGGGCAAATGCCTGAGAAGCCAAGTATGGAACAAAGGAGCACAACACCTCACTAGTCTTCCCCTCTGCTTTTCATTCCTCTGATGCACTGAATAGTAGAGATCCCCCAATAAAGTTGGCACTGGGTTCTTTAGAATGAACAGATGAATTGCATTCTTACTAATGAATCGAGGCTCATCTGCAAATAATATGATCCCATATATGCTCAGGGCCAATAAAACACAGACTGCTTTCCACTCTCCTAAAGAAGCTTTCAGGGTAGCTTGAGAGATCAAGAAATCCAGATGCAGGCCAGGGATTCCAGCCTTAGAAGTCATATGCTGCCCAATCAAGACTGGTTCCAGATGCAATGCCTTTGCTACCTCTTCATTACCAGGAAAGACCATCTCAGGGTTGAAAGGGACTCCACCCCTGATAGGTATACCAACTAATGATGAGTATTCTTCCAATAAGGGGCCCAACTGAAAGTCCTGAAAAGTGAAACATCTCAGTGGGGGATCATAAAACTGAAGGCACGTGTGGATCAGGCTTCTCTGTGAGGGGTCCAGATCCATAACCATATCAAGTATATCTCCATGGTGTTCCCTGAACAGTGGTATATGGTCTGGAGTGATCAGGGTCTGAATCCTCCTGATGTCTGCTAATTCTGGCTGGAAAAAGTGGTAGGTGATGTTGCTCTTTTTAGGTGCCATGATGTTGAGACTGAGTAGAGACAAGTGCTGATGGTGATGCTGAAGAATGGGCCACTGATTGGCAGGTGCAGGTAGCTGATAGCTGAAGCAAGTGCTGATGAAGATAGGTCAATACTGAAGATGGGGTCAAAACCAAAACCAAATGAGGATGGATACCCTGAAACACAAATAAGCAAATGTCAATATGATGCAATGATTATGTATGCAAATGATATGCAAGGGTTTGTGACTGAGCTGGATCTGATCAAGAGCTCTGATATAAGTCCATGTATGCAAGAAATCCAGATGGAGGTCTATAAGTCCAGTAACCAAGGTGGGGGGGCTCAAATAAAGAGCCACATATCCAGGGTTTAGAATCACAAGAACTGTTCCAACATGGAGTAATCTTAATCAAATCAAAGTAACAGGGTATTCTGAGGTCAAGGTACCTGCAAACCTGTAAACAGCCCAACCCCCCCTCACAGGTGGTGTTCTAAAACAAGGATCCTCAGACTTGGATCAGTTATGGGAAGTGTAAACACTTCTAACCCGGAGGTACAGTGTTTACAATAACCATAAAAGTTCCTCCTCTAATTCACCTCAGTTTCTGAAGGTCAATTACTAAAAGGTCATCCAGACTTAGCAGGCTTCCCAGATAGCCCTAGCATTGCAGGAGATCTGCAACACAGAGTTCTCAAGAAGAAACCCATATCTGAACCGTGTTTCATATTCCCGCACCAGACCGAGATGGAATGGGAAAGAATATGATTCACTCTAGCCTAGGTGTCACTCAGGTCCCAGGTATAGGACCTTAACTCTCAATGGAACACCCACCCACCAAGGCAAACAAACAGATCCAGCCAGCAGCATGACAGTATGATATATACAAAAGCAATAAAGAAAGCAGTAAAGCAACTGTACATAAGCAAAAATAAATACAAATATACAAACACAAATAGCACATAACACCCCAGTAAACACAAATCAACCAAGCGCTAGGAGGAACCCACAAAAAGAACCAGAAGCCCTGGTTGCAGTATAAGGATCCCCAGCAGAGTCGCCAAGCTGTCGCTCCCGACAAACGGGACTGAGCCCAAATGAAGGTACAGACGCGAACGGTCGGCGAAAGGGACAGTGAGAACACACAGCCGTGAACTCACTGGAGATGAAAAGAGTCGCCAGCTAGGCATTTTTATCCCGAAGGAAAGGCAATGCTGCATAGGCCTAGAAAGAGATGGATAAGACGGTTGCGAACCAGAGAGACTGAGAAAGGGGGTTGGTTACAACCTGGGAAGGTATTAGCACCCAGATTGTCCGCCGTACTCGACGGGATCCACGCTTAAAAGATTTGTGTTTTAAAGGGGTAGTGTCAGTGCAATCTGTGTATAAGAGAGCTGGGAAAGGATGTACAGGTGTCAGTGTAAGAGAAATGAAGTGTGATAAATATACAGTGTCAGTGCAGGAATAAGAGTGAAATGCTCAAGATCATGAGGCTAAGAAAATGATGCTAGAAGGAGGGGGAATATACAGAGACTTTTGTTCGATAACAGTTAAGTTATGCCTACGTATCCTCTCGTGCAATGAGGAAGTCAGAACACCGTAGTTCGACCCAAAGAGACTGAAAGGTGAATTGACTTGTGAACTGCTTACTTGTCTATGCTCAAGTGTATGACCTGTCTGGCTCAGGTGCAAACTGTCTTGCATTAGACAGAAGAAGCAAGTTCTCGTTTGTGAGTGAATGAGATGAGAAAAGAATCCCGGAGGAGACGATTATTGTTTGTTTTTGAGTTTTCAGTCTTTTATTGCTTTTGAGAGTTTGTTATAAGTTAATGAGCTTAAGCCTAAACCAATGGATTTAGTAAACTCATCACATCCTCCCTCTGATTAGGGGTAATGAGAGTACCTTAAGTGCGAAGTCAGATTCTCACACTTAATCACCTTTGATGTAGGATTAAGATTATTAACCTACTTGTGATTATTTGGATGTTTTTGGTGTTTTTGTTTAGTGTTAAGTAATGAGGTTAAGCCATAATCAAGGATTAAACAGACTCATTACACCATCCTAATAGAAGGATAATAGATGAGAATGTTTAAGCTGAGGAAAGCTCCTCAACTTAATCCATGATTAGGGATTAAACTCATGACAAAACAAACCTTTGATTAAGTGGATTTTATTTAATGATATGATGATGAAGTGAGTTTTATGATTTGTAAGACAACTTGAGGGGGACTTGTCCATTAACACTAGGGTTAGTCCTTCTTAACCAATTAAGGAGGAATTAGAACCCTAATGTAAGGCCCAAGTTACAAGTGTAATGTCTTGATGATTATTAAGTGGATTGATTAAGAGATTTAAACACATTAAGGGTTTAACACTTAGGATTAAAGTTATACACTCCATCCTAATAGAAGGATGCAGGCATAAGCTTAATCACAAAGCCTTAAAGCCTTTAGGGTTTAGTCCCTGATTATGAGATGAGAAGAGAAGACTCAAAAGAGACACAAAGGTGAAACTAAGAGGGGAGACTAATCAAAGCCCTAATCATTGTCATGCTTGGTTATTCCTAAGGTTTGTGAGGTTTGCAAGAAAAATCTTCAAAGGAGCCACCAGGAAGCAGATGAAAGGATCAAGAGAAGCAAAGCAACTTGCTTCATTCAAGAAGTCAAGTCACTTGAAGAAAGAAAGTGGGAAAAAGAAGAATGAGCAAGCTCAATCTCAAACACAAACAAAAATGCAGCAAGGATGCATAAAAGAGATGAAGAGAAGTTATGAGAAGTGAAGGCAAATTCACTTCTCAAAGTCACTTACCACCTGAAAAGTTAGAAAAGAAAGTGCAATGCAATGCAAAATGGGAAGAGATGACATGATGAGAAACAAAACCAGAAGCATATGCATGATGCTAATGATACTATGAGATGCTACAAACATGAGGCAGCACATGGAAATGATCATACAAGTTCATGAATGCAAATGAAGCAAGTTAAGAAGCATGGACATGCATGAAAAGTTATGAAGTGCATATGGCATACAACATGGCAAATACATGATGCAATGACCAAACATGCTTTCAATATGTCTTATGATGTCAAATGAATCAAATGGATGCTTGAAATGTCATGGCAAGTCATGTCATGCAAGAGAATGCAAGATGGATGCATATGGAAGCCCCAAATTAGGGTTTATGAACCATGCATCAAACAAAAAGTCAAAATCAGAAGCAAACCCTAAGATAAAAAATTGAAAATGCCACACAAAGGACCCCTAATCCTATACTAAACCAATGCCCAAAGGAGAGGTCTCAACTCCTAACCAAGTTCAAGTTATGGTTTTCTTAAGATTCTAGGGTTTTTAGGGTTCCTAAACAAGAAAAATGTCAAACAAAAGGAAAATGAAAGATCAAATCATGGCCATTTAATCTCAAAAACTACATGCTAAACACAATGCAATGCAAGAAGAATCAATGTCCAACTCCTCATGAATAGGCAGAAATGATTTTTTGAACTATGGATCAAATTAATGCATAAAAATGATTTTAATTCAATGAGAAATTCTTAAAATGCATCAAGATCAAAAAATAAATTTGGTTTGAAGGTTGGACAATGTTTCTAAATGTCTTAGAACATTTCATGAATTTTTTTGGTGATTTTTAAATACCTAAAAGTATTTTTAATAAATTAATTTCCATTAATCAATTAAAAATAAACTTTTAAATATTTTAAAATACTTTTTAAATGCAAAAAATGAAAATAAAAATATTTTTGTGTTTTAAAAATTAATGAAACTCAAGATAAAAAATTTCATAATTTTTAAACCATTTTTGCTATTTTAAATAAATTGTGCAAATAAAATGAAAAGAAATGAAATAAAAATCAAAATAAACTGAAGTAATCAGAAGGAGAGGCTGAGATTGGCTCTGGGTTCAAAAGGTTTGACTGGGCGCGCATCTGGACGGCCCAGATTCAAACTGACTTAAACTCAATTAATTAAATAAATAATAGTGATTAGGGTTTAATGACTGCATCTCAGCCATACACACGCGCGCGAAGTCAACTGGTCAAAGCAATCCAACGCACGAAATTCAAATGGAATTAATTACACTGATTAAACCCTAATGATTTTCAGGTGGCCGGAGAAGACCTCCGGTCGTCTTCTCCGGTGGGAACCCCACCTGAAAATCCCTAAAACTCTCAAAACCTAACTAAAACGAAATCTAAAAACATGGAAATGATCCCCACAACTTACTGAATCAAAACCCCAAGCCAAAACTCATTTATTTTTCCCCAAACTCATGAATCGAGCAAAACATTTTTTAGGTCACAGAGTTTCAGAACACGATTACATCCTCATTTTCCAACCATTTTCGAAACTAAAGGCATCAGAACAATCAGTGAAGCATATAGAACAACTTAAGAACTTAAAAAATGATTTCTGGAAAAAAGTTCTTGAGCTACCTGAGTTTCGAAGCTTTCAATCCAGCAACTTTCTGACCTCCCCTCTTAATGTAATCCACTCCACTTGATCCTCTGATGATGCTTGAATGCTTAGAAGGAGTTTAAGTTGGCTGGTTGAGGAGTTTGAGCAGCTTCTGCTCAAGCTCAGTTGAAAATGGTGATGGTGATTCAGGCTGTTTCTGGCAATGGTGAAGGGTTGTTTGTGGTCAGGGTGATGTTCTGAGAAGGTTTGTGGAGCTTGTTTGGGTGTTTGTGAGCTGTGGAAGATGTTTCGAAAGAAACTGCAGGTTGGAGTGAAAATGGAGAAACAATGTTCTTGCTGGATTCAGGCTTGTGTCTTGTTGGTTTAGGCTCAATGAAGCATGGTGAGTTGAGTAGTGAAACTTGTTTGAGTGTTTGTGAGTTGTGCAGGAAGATTCGAAGAGAAATGAAAAATGGGGTGAGTTTGTGTATGTTGTCTTAGGGCTTGTTTCAGGCTGGCTTCATGTTGTGTTTAGCTTGCAAATGGATAGTATAAACAACTCCAATTGGTCAGATGATGTGACCTGGCCTGCTGTGATTGGGATGTTCACTTTTGCAAAAAGTCCACTTTGTTGTAAGAGAGGCATGGGCTAAGTTCTAGCTTGGTACAAGAGCATGGGCTGGCGCAGCATGGTGTGTGAGTGAGGCTAGGGTGGTTCAATGGCCAATGCAGCAAGTTGGTGAAGTGTGATGAGTGGTTTTGCAACTTGATCACTTTTGAAACTTCATGAAAATCTCTTGTTATACAAACCATGTAACATGAGAAACCTTGGTTCAATTCTGATTTTTAGAACTTATGTGATGTTTGTACATTGGTTTGAAGTGAACTAGAAGTTACAAATGGCCTTGATACATGGTTTTGCAAATTTTCCAATTGGTGCATGTCTTGAAAATTAGTGATTTTTGCCAACTTTGTCACACCATAACTTTTGATCAAAAATGAATTAGGTCATGTTCTTGTACTTTTTGAAAAGGGAAAAATGTATTCTACAACTTTCATGACCAACGTTTTTCCATTTGAAGCATTTTTGGATCAAAAAGTAAGGCTTGAAAAGTGGCATAAAATGACATATTTCTTAAAAGTCAACCATGCCCTAAAAAGTCAACTTTGCAAAAACTTCAAATTCTTGATTTTTGTGAACTTCAAACCTCTTCCATGATCAAATAAAGATCATATACACTCAAAATGATGAAGACCACCCCTTGGTTGGGTCATTGGGGGCCTCAGATGCCCTGATTTTGCACTGACTTGTCCAGAAAGTCAACTCTTGATCAGATGACTTCCCCATGGAATTTCTTCATGAACATTGATATGTATACTCCCTATACCATATAGAGACCAATGGAAACAAGAATGACCAAAAAATTTGGGGTTATGGCCTTTGAAACCAAAACCCTAATTTTAGGTCATTTGTGCAGTCAAACTTGGCTCTGCCTCCATACAAGCCCTAGTTCTTGTGATTCTTTGGCATTTTTGACTTTGAGAGGATGTAATATGATGTAAGAACACACATGGATCCCTTTGAATTGATTGATGCCCCTTTGGAGTGGCTCAAGAAGCTCTTGGATTGCTCAGATCACAAACCCTAGGTGCAGATGACTTTGAATCTATGCAGTGAAACAAAAAATGAGATATGAGATGATATGATTGTGTTTATGCATATGAAATGATCACAAGCCATGGTGTAAATGGGTGAGGGCAAATTTGGGGTGTTTACAACCATTTGGAGTTAAGCCAAAGTTATTAGTGGTTTAAAAGAATAGATGTAGATTTCGGAATCTGGAAAGGAGATGGATTTAAGGATTGAGTATGTTGATTAGATATCATTAATGGTTACTCCTTAGTGAGTAGGAAGTGAATTTGAGATTGACGATTGTGAAAAGTTGAACGTTATATCTACAGGGTGCGTAGAGGAACTTTTGAGAGGGGACTCGGATGTCTGAGTTGGTTGCGTATATGGTATTGATTAGGAGTAAGATTACATCGATGGACCGTCTGTAGAGTACGAATTGTATTTGTGTTTTGAAGAATATATTAGAGGTGTTGTTATAAGTAAATATGGGACTATTCCTTGGTCGGCTCTGGTGCTAAGAGGAATAGTTGGAAGATTCTTTGACAAAAAGGAATTGTGAGAGCAAGGGTACCTTCTGGAAAAACTTTGGTATTATTGATATAGGAAGATGAGATGTAAAGTTGCATGTTGATTAATGTATATTATAAGGATTCACCGTTGTGATGGGAATAAATTGGATTTGATTGAATAAAGGATCAATAGTGAGCTGGAATTCATCTGTAGTATTGTTGTTGTTGGGAGTTGGATTATCGTGCCTACCAGAACCTTGAGTTAGTTGGGACTTTGTAAGCATAGTATAAAGGGAATGTGGTAATTGGAACCAGATGTTGACATATCATGTTGGATGAATTTAATGCGTTGAGGGATGTGAAATAGGGATTGAGGAGGTAAGTATTGAGTTATGTTTGGGCATAGTATGATAAGAGATGGATGAGTTTTTGAAAATACGAAGGTGGAATTTTTGTGGAAATTAATTATAACCATGTGTCTTCACAATGTAGTAATGTTGGGCTATTGCCTTAGGAGTATGATGTATGTTGATACAGAGTATGGATTGTTTTGTAGATGTTTTGAGACGGTGAACTGTAAGCTACGAGCTACGAGATTGGTTAAAAGCTATTTGTCGTGATTATTGTGAGAAGAAAGGAGGAAAAAAATAAGTAACGTCGTATGTGTTGGACTATTAAGACAAGAGTAAAGTAGTAAGAGTGCAATATTTATCTTTCTGGAATTTATGAATTCAGAGTCTAGTTAATGTGAAAATTGAAACGTTGGAAGGATGATCCAACGAGAGAGTTGAAATAATGTGAAACTATGAAATGATCATGGATATTGCGTAGAAGCTAGTAGTGATTGGTATGTATTAAGGTGAGTATGAAGTATGAATTGTACCTTCCATATTTACTGGGATAATTTCGAGATGGTGACTTTTGGAAGATGTCATGATTTATGATGAAAGTAGAAAAAGGATTTGTAAAATATTGGAAATTTAAATATAAAGAATTGGAAAAGATGCAGTTATATACTAAGCTATCAAGGATGAAATTTTATGAACGAGTGTATGTGTGTTTGATTGTGTGGTGTAGAGGAAGGTATGGATATGAGGTGTCCAAAGTAGATGTGGATATGCGATGATAGAAACGAATAAGTTATAAGAGATTAGAACGTATTTGGACTTAGTTAGTTGTTATTGCAGGTTATAGAAAGTTTTCCCAAGTTCGTATTTTGTGGTTCGGATAACTTGTGAAAGATAAGTTGTTCGTTGAGAAGGGTTGTTTTGAGGTAGAGTGTTGGAGAGCCAGAGTAAGAATTAGTTACGGTTATAGTATGATTTGGTTGATTATGACAAGCGATGGATAGAGTGTTGGATAATGATATGATAAGTTAATAAGTTATTAGTACTTGATTGTAAAGTCATAGTTGGTATTATACGATGAGAGAGGAATTATAGAAGTATCTATCTTACCCATGGATTGAAAGTGGATGAGAGTAAAACTGTGGGAATATCTGATTGTATTGTTGTTATGATTGAAGATTGAAGTGTTTGGTAATCACATGAGTATACAGTTCTGATTTGATCGGAAAGATGGAGGATGAGACGACTAAGATAATTGGAATGTTTGAGGTATGGAGTCAAGAATTTTTCCTATGTTTGCATTAATGGTTAAAGAGTTGGAATTTAGTTAACAACTAAGAGACTTGCGTTCAGATTTTGAGGTATGCTAAGTGAATTATTATTATAATTATGGTGAAGGTTGGAAAGAATTAAAGTTAGATGTTGTCGCTCTCGGGATTTTCATCCTAGTACAAACGCGAAAGTGGCGCGGAAAGGTTAGAGTCGCCAGCCAGACATTTTTATCCCGAATGAATGGGAAAGGTAATATTGCACAAACCTGAGGAAGAAGGAAAGGACAAGGCCTTGCGAACCAAAGATCTGAGTTCGAGAGTCGGTTACGACCTGGGAAGGTATTAGCACCCCAGATCGTCCGCCGTACCCGACGGGATCCATGCTTGCTTGTTTGTTTCAAAGGTGAGAAAAATATGAATGATGCTGAATAAAACCACTAACTGGGATGGAAAATGAAATGAGAAAAGAAACTAGAATAAGAAAATGGAAAGAAAGGGGGAAATGTAGGGAAAATAAAGAATTTGCTCGAACGGGCCCTACCCCGCTGCCTACGTACCTCATCGGGATAATGAGGATCAGAGTCGACGTAGTTCGCCTAACTAAGGCGGGAACTATTTGTTTGTGTTTTTTATGCTGGAACTGCGTATGTCTATGCTCAGGTGTTGCAGGCTCGTCTGGTACGAGTGCGTTTACCGTCTTGCAAATGAGACAAGTCGTCGCGAGTTCGCGTTGTGAGTGAATGAGATGAGAAAGAGAAGTTCCCGCAGGATAGTCGCTTTTTATTTGTTTTTGTCTTTTAAAAGAAGTGTTTTGAATTTTGTTTGTGAACTGTCTTGTACTAAGACCTATCCATCACGGTGAGTATTTACACCTCGCCCCGAAACAGGACACGTATAAACACTCCGCAACAAAGTCTCGTGTCGTACAAGATTGTTCGGCTTTTATTCTTAAATGTTTTATTGCTTTTCTTTATAAAGATGAGAAAGAATGACTCAAGTTGAAAAAAGGAAAAAACTAAGGGGACTAAGACACAACCCTAATTTTATTGAATTATTTACAAGAGAGGTCCTATGGTTAATGAGGTTTTCTAGTCCTAATGAGAAAAAATAAAAGAAGAAAAGAGAATTAGAAACTAACTTACTTCCTAAGGAAGTTAAGTTGTCTCTAAGGAAAGGGAAAGCCTAAAAGCAAAGCACAAGGTGCTAAGGCAAACACCATTAAAATGCATAAAAGATGGGAATGAAGTAATGCTTACTTCAATCTTCCCCCCTACAAAACAAAGGTTAGCATGACAATGCATATTGAAAGTAAAATCAAAGCATGAAAGCAATTAAGCACCATAAACGTCCTAGAATGGAACTAGGGTTAAAATAAGACCTAAGTCTAAAGGTGAAGGTACCTAAAGTTTACATGACTTATAAAGTCAGTAGCTACATGTTATAGGTCCCTAAGGATGCTAGGATACCCCACAAGATCAAACTATGTCAAACTATGTACAAAAAGTTCACCTAAGTTCACATAAATGCAAATTAGGGTTTATGGATGAAGTATGAATGCGTATGGATTACAAGCATGAATTAGTACATGAAATGAACATAAAAGTCAGTAGTGAATGCTCATGAATATGTGTGAATGAATATACAATCATGGATGCAATGGTTTAGGCATATGGAGCAATGAGAAGAAGATATGAGAAGAAACGAACAAAAATCGCATAAGATCGCACATGATGAAAGTTAAGGAAGAATGGAATGTGAATATGAATGAAATGATTATGGGTCAGTAGCATACAAGGTATGAGATGCACTTAGAATGCATTGATAAGCATTAATTATTTCCACACAATTCAAGTTATTATTTAGAGGAGAAGAGAATCTATTTTAGGTTAAAGTTAATTCACATAAGTATGCACTTTAAAGCACCAAAACAAACCAAATGAGTATGGTTCAAAAAAAGACCCATGACTGGAATTAAAGACATAAAAATTACCTATAATCAACTCCTAAAAGATACCAAAAATTCCTTCAAGAAAATGGCATGAATGCCTTCTTATCATTTAAGTTATGCAACAAATAGACACATGAATCAACCTAGGATCTAGGTGACATGGAAAAATAGCAAAAAGCATTTAAAAATTATGAAATTAAATCCCTGGAATTATATAGTCATTATCTTACATGGTCTAAAAGGATTTTACAAAATTATGCACCAAAGTGCCAAAAAAATTCCTTGATTAGCAAGGTAGCAATGAATGATCACCCAAAAACAACTCCACAAAGTGGATCAAAAAGGGCACTAACAATTATGAAAAAAATGCCTAATGAGCATCATAATGTCACAAATTACAGTGATTAATCACACACAAAAAATAGGTTGCACACCTATGGGGGAAAATTGATTTTGGTCCCTTATGTCAATACCATTCCTTTTGGGACAGCTTGGAATGAAAAATCCAAATTAAATATTGAAACCACCCAAATCTGGAAACAAAAAATATGAAAAATTAATTAAGAGGATGAGGATCACTCATGAATTTTTCCAGAATTTTATCACACCTAAAACTATTTTTAATAATTGCGACGAAACGGGCAAAAACGATATTTTAAGAGAAAGTGAAAGGAATCGAATTCTCTAATCCGTAACCTAATCCCTAAACTCCGAAATCGACACATATCAATATATATCACAGATAAATCCAATGCCTCAGGTGGGAGGGCTCAGTATGCACCTTAAGTTATATGGTCCTAAGCCACATACAACTAGAATGATGTTTAAAAGCCGAAAACGCTTGAAATTACTTACTTGATCAAAGTGCCGATCATTCACATAAAAAGAAATCCGAAAAAACCTTAAGCAAGGTCTTGCAATCTCCATAAGCAAAATAAATGCTTATCTTCCATAATTACTTCATGAAGATCCACCATAATTGAAATCGATCCGAGATCGATCAAAAAACAAGCTTATGAAGCACTTTAATCCGAAATTAGTCTCCAACAATAATTAAAATTCTCAACAAAATTCAATATCAATAATTAAGAATTAACATCTAATGTCAAGGACTTAATTAAGAAATGATCGAATTCTAATTCCAAATCTAATGATCCCTTAACATTCTAAAATTTTTATTACCAATATACCTAACAATTAAAGTTTAATCAAGAATTTGGTGAACATCCTTAAAAAACGACCATTGTTAAACCAAACTAATCAATTTTAGTACAAACACAAATTACCATTTCCAAATTTAACCATCAAATCTTTAAGAAATTAAATCAAAATAACAACCAAATTAAATTAATAGAATAAAAATAAAAAAAAGACAGCAGGGGGAGGGGTAAGTAGAAACCGAGAGCGCCAATAACACTTTAATGGTGCTCAGGCCCAAATTCCTGCTAGCTGGCGCGGAGAGGGTGCATGGTAGCAAAATGTGCGGGTGAATAGCGAATCCATGGAGTCTGGGATTGGCCCGATCCAACAAACTCTTGTTATCTAACCTAAAAATCCATCTATGAACTTAACATGGATCCTCATCTTCACCATAACAATCCGCCGCTGCTCATTACGCTCTCACCTTCTTCTTCCATGAACTGATCCAGCCAACGATAATACTTCCACCACACCACAAAAATGCACGCCTTCGTCTGTTCTTGCTCAGAATATCCTTGCCGTGAACTCACCTTCTCAAAAATCTCACCATCGAAGAACCAACGAAACTCGTCGGAGCCGTCGCGATTCCGTCACGGTGTCTTCTCTTCGACTCTCACCCTCTTCACGACATGCAACGGCCGCTCCTAGTATTTCTTCTTCATCAACGATCCACCATCGACCACCGTTTATCGCCGCGATTCACTCTCGATGCCTCCATGTCTCTCTCGACCTTACGCCTCTATTTCTTCAACCTTTTTCCGTCTCCGTCTTATCTTTCAACGCGCATAACCGCGAGATACGATCCAGGAATAAATGATGAGACCACGAAACCTTTGGCGACGCGACCTTCAACAAAGACACAACTTCGGATTCCGACTCTCAATCTTACTCTCCGTGAATCTGCGACATGACCGACCGAGGAAGCCATGTATGAAATTCACTCGTTAATTTTCTTCTATCTTTGATTCTGAATCATCGTGGTGGATGGATTCGCGGTGAATCACATTCTTGAAGCATTGTTGTGGTCGAGTCCTTCTGAATCAGTTTGTTGATTGTCTTTGTAGAGTTTGCTACTGATGTCGTGGCCGCCGCTTGCGGCTTTGTTTGCACAATCGTCACCGTCTTCGTTCGCCTTCATCTCAGGTTTGTAATGGATATGTTCATCTCTTTCTCTTTGATGCATTTACGAACTTGAGTCCGTTGCAATTGAAGTGCAGATCGTGTTGTCGATAAACATGGCTTACCACTGTGCGATTCTGGCTTCGATTTTCCGATCGTTCTTGAAGTGTAATATGTTGTTGTGGTGTTCTTGCAGGTTTCGTTGATGAATTTCAGATTGGATATGGTGATGCAAGTTCTGGAATTTCAAGTTTGTTAAATGTGTGATGAAGATTAGAGGATTGATGAAGATGTTGATAGAAGATCAAGAAGTTGGTTCCGGAAATCGCAGAGATGATTTGAAGAGTGGTGATTCAAGATCTTCGAGATTAATCGATGAAGGTGAATGGAGATGTGTTCTGAAGGTTGAAGAAGAATGGAGTTTTGAAGATTGGTTTTGGGAGAAGATGATGTAGATTGGATAATGGTTGAGGAAGAACATGTTGATTATGGAGATTGAGAGGAGATGAAGAACCTGTTGATTCTGATTGTAAATTATGATCCTGAAGGATCTTGAAGGTTGGGACTGAAGTGTAGAGATTAAAGAAATTCTGAGTTTTTTCTATATCTGTCATTTTTGTAACTGTTTTTCTGTTATGATAACTGAGTTTTTCTTCTGATTGTTATGGGAATTTTTCGTCCTAACTGAACTGAACCCTGTCATGTGAACTTTGTCCAAATTCTGTTATGGAATCAATCTGCTTTTTGTTCAGTTAATTTCCTCCTTACTGAATAATAAAATATAACAGTCACTAGAAATTATTTAAAAATAGTATTGGTTTAAGTGGATAAAAATGGATATTGGAAATAATCATGAAAATGACTTGAAAATGGTAATAATGGATATTGGAAGTAAATCATAAAAATGATATGAAAACGATATTGGCTCAAGTGAATATAAAAATTCGAATATTCGTATTAAACGAATTTCTACAATGAATAGCGGGAATATGGATGAGATAAAATATGTAAAAATAGATTAGAACAAATGATTTGTAGGTAATGGGCTTAATGGGCTTTGGATTTGGTTGATTAGCTTTCAAATGAATCTAAATTATGAGAGATGAAGAATGGGTGAATAAATTAGAAAAAAGGTTCATAAATAATGGGCTCAAAGATGGTCATGGGCTTGAAATAGTTGAAGCATATATCATAAACAATGAATCCAATATCTTGCACCAAGAATACCACTATACACTCGGAATTCGATCTCTTGCACCAAAAACATCAATCAATTCGTACATCAAAAGAATGAAACCCCGATCTTCTGAGAGAAACAGAGAAACAAACTCTTAATTCATGCCAATAACCTCCTGATCCGACGCTTTCGAATAATTCTCTAAACAAGGAAAACTTTGGAGTTTGATGATCCTCTGAATAGGAATATTCTATGATGGTATGGGCTTAACCTTTGTCTCAATGTGATGATAAAATAAATCACCTAGGAATAGGAGAATTCGAGTCGCAAAAGAATGTTTAATCCCCTGCCTTATGAATCCATGAAATGCATGATTATGATGTTAATGACCTAGCGAGAAATGCAGATGGATGCAAAGTGATAAGCCAATTAAGGTAAAAAGAATGAGGGCAAATTTTGAGGTATTACAGTTGCCCCTATTCAATCAACTGCAGACCTGAACGGATAATTGCAACAGCTTTTAGACGTTCAAGGTATGGAGTGATTGAATACTCGAATAAAACCTGAAAATTTGCACACTGAGGACAATAGAAATACCATTTGCCCATTTATTTATTTATATATTTTTGTTTTGACCTCTGAATAGGTAACAGAGATAGAACTAGGTGGAATAGAATCAATGCAATCACTGCGACTACTGAGCGAATCAAAGCCACAACGAGGGTGCCTGTTGGCGTAACAGGGCTTAACGAGACCATTAGCGGAATGGAACTCAAATCAATATGACTGCTGGGCAGGACCAAGCCATAAAGAAAACAATATGCGACTACTGGGCAGGACCAAGCCACGGAAGATGCTTATTATCGAAATAGGACTTAACGCAACATCAACCGATTTGCGACTCAAATGAGATCAACCGATCTAACACGAAAATGGTATCAACCGATCCACCCCGGAAAGCGAGAATGTAATATCATCCGATTTACAGCTCGAAGAGAAATGATATCAACCGATTCATAACTCAAATATGATCAACCGATCTAACACGGAAATGGTATCAACCGATCCATTATCTTCGCACTGAGACGAGACCAAAAGGAACAGGATCATTGTACTTAAATGATAACCCGAGATGCGACCGTTGTACTTAAACGGAGACGCGAAAAAAATGAGACTGTTGTACTGAAACAAACCTCAAAGACGAGACCATTGTACTTAAATGGAGACTCGAAAGGAACGGGATCGTTGTACTTAAACGAGAGCCCAAGACGCGACCGTTGTACTTAAACGAGACGCAAAAAAATGAGACTGTTGTACTGAAACAAGACTCAAAGACGAGACCATTGTACTTAAATGGAGACTCGAAAGGAACGAGATCGTTGTACTTAAACGAGAGCCCAAGACGCGACCGTTGTACTTAAACGAGACGCGAAAAAATGAGACTGTTGTACTGAAACAAGACTCAAAGACGAGACCATTGTACTTAAATGGAGACTCAAAAGGAATGGGATCGTTGTACTTAAACGAGAGCCCAAGACGCGACCGTTGTACTTAAACGAGACGCGAAAAAATGAGACTGTTGTACTGAAACAAGACTCAAAGACGAGACCATTGTACTTAAATGGAGACTCGAAAGGAACGGGATCGTTGTACTTAAACAAGAGCCCAAGACGCGACCGTTGTACTTAAACGGAGACGCGAAAAAATGAGACTGTTGTACTGAAACAAGACTCAAAGACGAGACCATTGTACTTAAATGGAGACTCGAAAGGAACGGGATCGTTGTACTTAAACGAGAGCCCAAGACGCGACCGTTGTACTTAAATGAGACGCGAAAAAGTGAGATTGTTGTACTGAAACAAGACTCAACTGGGGATAACAACAAGACTTGGTAGAAGTAATCACCCTGGGAAACGAAATTGCATTCTATGGGGAATACTTCAATCTGATTGGAGATGTAACGGGTCTTATGTAATATACCTCAAAACTGGCCCATGCTGGTATGCATATGTTTGGATTTATGGCGTAATGCTCCATGACGATGGAAATGCTACGCTTTGGAGGATGCAAATGTAATGATGATTACTAGATGCAAATGCAAATGCAAAAGGGGTCTCCCTATAAGGAGACTGCAAGTATCTCAGATGGCTTGATTGGGGAGGAACTGATGATCACTGCATTGATCTGGTTCATCTTAATGAGGATGAAACAACTCTGCGGGGAAGGTTGTCAATGATACACCGGCTCTGAACTGCCGCCACTGCCAAAAATAAATTGGACTTTGAGATTGGAGAGCCAAGACCCTGCTGGAGAGGGACCTTTCTTGAACTCTGGTGGGGAAGTGAGGACCTCCTGGCTTGGCTGGGAACCATAGGCATGGAACTACTGAGGGAGCAAACTGCTGGGGAGGAATGACACTCCTTATACTGCTGAGAATTGCCCCTGTCTGAAGGGAAACTCCTGCTTGGGGATGACACCCACCTTCTGCTACCTTGCTGGGAGAAATTTCAACTTCCACATTACTAGGGATGACGGGTGATGTCAATGATAAAGCTTCCTGCTGAAGATAAAAGCTCAAGTTGCCACTTAGTGGGGATAAGAGATAAATCCTCTCATGTTGGGAATGAGAGATGTAAGGCGTCTCATGCTGGGGATGAGAGACGATGATATCCTTCTGCTCAAGAAGTAATCTTCCATTTGCCGCACTACTGGAGAAGGGATTGTCTAATGAGACTTGCTAAGGAATTTTGATCAATGAAGCTTGCTAATGAAATAACTCTTGAAGTACTGGGCTGGAAATGGCTTTGCCCTTAGACTCTGGGTTGATAGATTGCCAACTAATCACGAGTGAACAATTTTCTTTGCAATTTTCAACTCACCTCCTACTTGGATTTATCAAAAGATAATGTCTCAAGAGGATTTTACAGAAAACTGGCATGCGAGATGCCTCAGTGTCTTCAAACTCTTGGAGAGATTCGTGGGATCTCGAAATAACTGCCCTAGATTGCATGATCTGTGCAAGAATTTGCCTCGCAAGGATTCATGAAGAACCTCATATCACTGTGAGATATTCTGCCCCAGTATATTGAACTCCGGATAGGTGCTTCTGATAAACCGTCTTCAGGAGAGAATACTTCTCATGCTCCTAGGATGGCCTGCTCCAGTACAAGTCCTGAAGTGATCACCTCTGAATGACTGTGCTTTGAAGAAAACGCCCAAATCAACTATTCTTTGAGAGATTGGATCTCGAAGTAATTGCCCCAGTTTGGCTAAAATTTGAATGTATTCCTCCGACTAATGGCTCTTTGAGAGATTTGGATCTCGAAGTTATTGCCCCAGATTGGTCGGCTCTTATCGCGATCGTTGGGAAAGTCCCTACTCAATGGAGTTTTCTTGAAAAGTGCACCTCGACAGATTGTCCTTCGGACGTTTCAGACATCTCAACTTGGCAAGATTAAGCTTTTGAACTGAGATTCCATATGTGGACTTTTTATGATGCCAAACAGATGTATGCAAGCAGAAAATGTTTATTCTAAGAATGAAAGTTCTAATGCAACACACATGTTAATCTTGAAGTTTTACTGAAAGATATGTCGCAAACCTTCGCGAGCGAGTCACTGGTTAAGATACGACATTAATAAATTTTTTTTTTGAATAATAGAAAGCATGCACATGCAACACCAACAAAGATCTTTCAACACCACTCATAGGAGTCAGGAACGTGGTCTCGTGGTAGTACACTCTCAAAAATAACCTTGTTTCAGTTAGGACTTTTGAGGGTTGTATTGTGGCCTGGTTCACGGTTATAGAAACAAAAGATATAGGCTCGAAGTTTATTTGTGCCCACCCATCTTTGTGATGTTCTCCATTCCTATGTTCAGCTAGCTTTCACAAGCGCTCACATCTCAAAAAGGATTTTGTGATGGTTGAGGAACCAATGACACTAACGGTTTTAAACACCAATTAGGTTGTCGTTTGGAGTCAGTCACCCCTTCACCTTTTGTGTCTGTATCACACGACTTTGTTCTTGTTTAAGGATCTTTCTTGTGTAATCCTTTTCTTCTTTCGCTTTTGCAATATTTTCTTATCCCTAATTTTTGCCTGGACTGATTCTTGTGAATCTTTGATTGTGAAGTCCAGTGGGATGCCCTAATTTTTGCCTAAGTCACTGGTTTTCAAGTTTCGACTTAGCGGGCTTTCTCATTCATTTTTTTTTCAATTCTTCTTTTTTTTGAACAAATCGTGTGACACTGTTTGTCTTGATTGCTTTGAAAGGGTCGTGACTGTCTCACTTCTTGATTGTTGAGGGATAACCATTGTGGTCTCCGGTCTTTGGACCTCTTGATTGGGATAACCATTGTGGTTCCTGGTCATTGGACCTCTTGATTTGGTACAACGAAAGGTAATGGATCCTCAGATTTGCACTCCTTTTCGAAATTTGAATGATCGGTCCAGCTAGCTGACACCTACCCTGCCCCTGGGTTAAATGCAAGGGTTTTTTCATGCGAAAATAAACTCCTACTTCAAGGCTCAAATGGGTTGGCGAGGGTCTATCTCCCTTATATCTCCGGTGTTTAGGACTTGAAACAATGCCTGTACATCGTCAACAGGGTCTTTCTCAAAAGCACACAGTTAGAGATTTTTGCGTTTTCATTTCGTCGTCCTCCCTGATAGAGTTTAATCACAACAATTGGTATTGCAAAGCACATACACAAAATCATGAGTGAATACGAATGGATTACTTCAATAGAAACATGTGCATTTTATTATGGTTATCATTCAAAAACAAAAAAGTTTCATGCATGCATACAAATGTTTAAATAAACAATATAAACTACAAATGAAAATGCAGTAAAGAAGCTGAACATTGCCATCATTGAGGAGACTTGACTCCGTCTGGACTTATTGCTTCTGAAGATGCCCTTGCAAACTAGGATGCCAATTTGATAAGGAGATTTCAATATGTGAGCAGACCTTCTGGCATGATGACCTTTGAGTCGGCCAAATTTTGCATCTTGTACTTGAACACATCACAGTTGTCAATTGTGTGCCTAAATTCCCCTGAATGATACTTGCATCTAGCCTTCACATCATGGTGGTCATTATTGAGGAGGTTTGACTTCGTCTGGACTTATTGCTCTCGGAGACTTTCAGCAGTCAGTAGTCTGGATGTTTACTCAATCAAATTCGCGACCTTGTTTTTACCTTTGCCTCTGAAAGACTTGCAATCTTCAATTAAAAGGCCAGGTGCCCCAGAATGGTAATCATACTTGGCATTGAAACCCCAAAGGAAGCTTTGTCGGAGACGATCCTGATGCAGTTAGCTCAACCACTCCAAATTTGCGTAAATGAGGAAACTTATTGCACGTACGTCATCAGAATATGATCAAACTTCTTCTCAAGTGGTTTTGGCCTTTACCCTTATGCTCTGCCCGCTGGACTCTCTTGGGAAGCTGAAATTGGATGCCGACAAATGACGTCTGGAGGGAAGAGGTTGATAAATGAAGTTGATAAATAAAGTTGCTCGGAAAGATCTTGCACGATCTCCTGCCTACGTATCTCCATTGACCAATGGAGAATCAGAGCAGCGTAGTTCCCCTCAATAGGGATGAAAATAGCTTCGTTCAAAATTCCCATAACCAAACTCATCTGAGTCTTCATCTGGTTGACTTCCTCTTTCAAAAGTTTCTGATTCTGAAATAAAGCTTGCACCTCGGCCCTGAATTGCCCCAGTTGGGTCTTCCCTTCGGTTACCTCCACCCGGAGTTGCTTCAAATATATACCTTGATGACTATGATTCAAGTTGTTCATTATGATGAGAAATCAAGTCAGGAAAAGAATCTGTCTCTGAACACCTGTCAAGAATTGCAAGGATGTATGCAAATGCCATGTTCAATTATTTCTGAGGAATCTATCTGCTTTGATTCAAGTTTTGACACAGACAAAGTCCAATGGCATGATTCAGATATGTGATCCTCGGAAATAACTGAACATATATGCATAAATGCTATGATGTCATGTATGCAACAGACGTGTGATCAATGATCTGATGCTGGTGTTGAGCAGTGAACCGACTGTCTGAATAGAACCATAATAGCGGCACCATCTCTGTATAGAACCCTATAACTGAGAACCCAATAACTGTAGAACTGGATCACATAATAGAATAGTCACTGATGGTATTGAAGTTGAACAACAAGCCAAGTTTCTGTGGAGAGTCATAATAACAGTCACAATATCAGGGTCACCATGGTAATCACAGTAACAATCTCTCTGAATAGAAGTCGCGGATCTCAGAATCAAAGAACCATATAGCACCAGATAATATCATAAAACAACACTGGCAAAGCGGGTATGTTGAAGTTTAGGGTTCTTGCAAACCTGTAAACCCTTCCCAATCTCACGGGTGTGCTACTCGGGTCAACATCACGGACTCTCAAAGCCGAATAGCAATAATATGTTCACCATTTCCGAGAAATGGCTCATGACCAAATCAGGGAATCGGTTTGGCATTATGTACTACTCAGGGAGGCCTCACCTGAGCCTAAGGAAACAAGCATCCCTCATAAGTCCTCAGCTTCAAGCACTGAATCGAGAAACAATAGTACATTCATCCTGAAGGGTACAATACTACCGTCATACGAACATTTTGCCTTGACTGGATTCCTATGAGAGAACCAGGCCATCCTATGCGAGTTCCCAGTGGGCCCTCGGATGCGAGTGGGTTTGCCAACAAATGTGGTCTGCCACTGTCATCACTGGAGAGGTTTGTTTCCACTAAGGTTCTCGAAGATCGGTCACCAGATGCACATAACTATCAAGGTCGTACCCTGAAGTGAGGTAATCCCCACACAGAATAGTTCCAAGACGGTCGCAATCTGGGTGTGGAACACATCGCCACCCATCATGGTGAGATACCATGGGAGTACAATGTCTGCCCACGCTAATCCTATAGTGCACTCAAGCCAGGTATTTAGCTTATCTCACAGTAACTCCCATCCCGCAGAAAAAAATGAAAACCAACACAGCCAGACAGTCCAGTATAATATGATGCATGGAAAATAAAATACTGAAAGCGGTAAATAAATGCGGTAAAGTAAAGTTGTAAATAAAAAACTGTAAATGAAAACAGTAAAGCTAAACTAAAGCACACAGCAACAAACAGATAGACACCCAAAGAAACAAAACAAACAGGCGTTAGGATTGACTCTACAAGGGAAACCGGAAGAATCAGGTTAGTCCCCAGCAGAGTCGCCAGCTGTCGCTCCCGGGATTTTCATCCTAGTACAAACGCGAAAGTGGCGCGGAAAGGTTAGAGTCGCCAGCCAGACATTTTTATCCCGAATGAATGGGAAAGGTAATGTTGCACAAACCTGAGGAAGAAGGAAAGGACAAGGCCTTGCGAACCAAAGATCTGAGTTCGGGAGTCGGTTACGACCTGGGAAGGTATTAGCACCCCAGATCGTTCGCCGTACCCGACGGGATCCACGCTTGCTTGTTTGTTTCAAAGGTGAGAAAAATATGAATGATGCTGAATAAAACCGCTAACTGGGATGGAAAATGAAATGAGAAAAGAAACTGGAATAAGAAAATGGAAAGAAAGGGGGAAATGTAGGGAAAATAAAGAATGTGCTCGAACGGGCCCTACCCCGCTGCCTACGTACCTCATCGGGATAATGAGGATCAGAGTCGACGTAGTTCGCCTAACTAAGGCGGGAACTATTTGTTTGTGTTTTTTATGCTGGAACTGCGTATGTCTATGCTCAGGTGTTGCAGGCTCGTCTGGTACGAGTGCGTTTACCGTCTTGCAAATGAGACAAGTCGTCGCGAGTTCGCATTGTGAGTGAATGAGATGAGAAAGAGAAGTTCCCGCAGGATAGTTGCTTGTTATTTGTTTTTGTCTTTTAAAAGAAGTGTTTTGAATTTTGTTTGTGAATTGTCTTGTACTAAGACCTATCCATCGCGGTGAGTATTTACACCTCGCCCCGAAACAGGACACGTATAAACACTCCGCAACAAAGTCTCGTGTCGTACAAGATTGTTCGGCTTTTATTCTTAAATGTTTTATTGCTTTTCTTTATAAAGATGAGAAAGAATGACTCAAGTTGAAAAAAGGAAAAAACTAAGGGGACTAAGACACAACCCTAATTTTATTGAATTATTTACAAGAGAGGTCCTATGGTTAATGAGGTTTTCTAGTCCTAATGAGAAAAAAGAAAAGAAGAAAAGAGAATTAGAAACTAACTTACTTCCTAAGGAAGTTAAGTTGTCTCTAAGGAAAGGGAAAGCCTAAAAGCAAAGCACAAGGTGCTAAGGCAAACACCATTAAAATGCATAAAAGATGGGAATGAAGTAATGCTTACTTCAATCTTCCCCCCTACAAAACAAAGGTTAGCATGACAATGCATATTGAAAGTAAAATCAAAGCATGAAAGCAATTAAGCACCATAAACGTCCTAGAATGGAACTAGGGTTAAAATAAGACCTAAGTCTAAAGGTGAAGGTACCTAAAGGTTACATGACTTCTAAAGTTAGTATCTACATGTTATAGGTCCCTAAGGATGCTAGGATACCCCACAAGATCAAACTATGTCAAACTATGTACAAAAAGTTCACCTAAGTTCACATAAATGCAAATTAGGGTTTATGGATGAAGTATGAATGCGTATGGATTACAAGCATGAATTAGTACATGAAATGAACATAAAAGTCAGTAGTGAATGCTCATGAATATGTGTGAATAAATATACAATCATGGATGCAATGGTTTAGGCATATGGAGCAATGAGAAGAAGATATGAGAAGAAACGAACAAAAATCGCATAAGATCGCACATGATGAAAGTTAAGGAAGAATGGAATGTGAATATGAATGAAATGATTATGGGTCAGTAGCATACAAGGTATGAGATGCACTTAGAATTTATTGATAAGCATTAATTATTTCCACACAATTCAAGTTATTATTTAGAGGAGAAGAGAATCTATTTTAGGTTAAAGTTAATTCACATAAGTATGCACTTTAAAGCACCAAAACAAACCAAATGAGTATGGTTCAAAAAAAGACCCATGACTGGAATTAAAGACATAAAAATTACCTAAAATCAACTCCTAAAAGATACCAAAAATCCCTTCAAGAAAATGGCATGAATGCCTTCTTATCATTTAAGTTATGCAACAAATAGACACGTGAATCAACCTAGGATCTAGGTGACATGGAAAAATAGCAAAAAGCATTTAAAAATTATGAAATTAAATCCCTGGAATTATATAGTCATTATCTTACATGGTCTAAAAGGATTTTACAAAATTATGCACCAAAGTGCCAAAACAATTCCTTGATTAGCAAGGTAGCAATGAATGATCACCCAAAAACAACTCCACAAAGTGGATCAAAAAGGGCACTAAAAATTATGAAAAAAATGCCTAATGAGCATCATAATGTCACAAATTATAGTGATTAATTACACACAAAAAATAGGTTTCACACCTATGGGGGAAAATTGATTTTGGTCCCTTATGTCAATACCATTCCTTTTGGGACAGCTTGGAATGAAAAATCCAAATTAAATATTGAAACCACCCAAATATGGAAACAAAAAATATGACAAATTAATTAAGAGGATGAGGATCACTCATGAATTTTTCCAGAATTTTATCACACCTAAAACTATTTTTAATAATTGCGACGAAACGGGCAAAAACGATATTTTAAGAGAAAGTGAAAGGAATCGAATTCTCTAATCCGTAACCTAATCCCTAAACTCCGAAATCGACACATATCAATATATATCACAAATAAATCCAATGCCTCGGGTGGGAGGGCTCAGTATGCACCTTAAGTTATATGGTCCTAAGCCACATACAACTAGAATGATGTTTAAAAGCCGAAAACGCTTGAAATTACTTACTTGATCGAAGTGCCGATCCTTCACATAAAAAGAAATCCGAAAAAACCTTAAGCAAGGTCTTGCAATCTCCATAAGCAAAATAAATGCTTATCTTCCATAATTACTTCATGAAGATCCACCATAATTGAAATCGATCCGAGATCGATCAAAAAATAAGCTTATGAAGCACTTTAATCCGAAATTAGTCTCCAACAATAATTAAATTCTCAACAAAATTCAATATCAATAATTAAGAATTAACATCTAATGTCAAGGACTTAATTAAGAAATGATCGAATTCTAATTCCAAATCTAATGATCCCTTAACATTCTAAAATTTTTATTACCAATATACCTAACAATTAAAGTTTAATCAAGAATTTGGTGAACATCCTTAAAAAACGACCATTGTTAAACCAAACTAATCAATTTTAGTACAAACACAAATTACCATTTCCAAATTTAACCATCAAATCTTTAAGAAATTAAATCAAAATAACAACCAAATTAAATTAATAGAATAAAAATAAAAAAAAAGACAGCAGGGGGAGGGGTAAGTAGAAACCGAGAGCGCCAATAACACTTTAATGGTGCTCAGGCCCAAATTCCTGCTAGCTGGCGCGGAGAGGGTGCATGGTAGCAAAATGTGCAGGTGAATAGCGAATCCATGAACTGATCCAGCCAACGATAATACTTCCACCACACCACAAAAATGCACGCCTTCGTCTGTTCTTGCTCAGAATATCCTTGCCGTGAACTCACCTTCTCAAAAATCTCACCATCGAAGAACCAACGAAACTCGTCGGAGCCGTCGCGATTCCGTCACGGTGTCTTCTCTTCGACTCTCACCCTCTTCACGACATGCAACGGCCGCTCCTAGTATTTCTTCTTCATCAACGATCCACCACCGACCACCGTTTATCGCCGCGATTCACTCTCGATGCCTCCATGTCTCTCTCGACCTCACGCCTCTATTTCTTCAACCTTTTTCCGTCTCCGTCTTATCTTTCAACGCGCATAACCGCGAGATACGATCCAGGAATAAATGATGAGACCACGAAACCTTTGGCGACGCGACCTTCAACAAAGACACAACTTCGGATTCCGACTCTCAATCTTACTCTCCGTGAATCTGCGACATGACCGACCGAGGAAGCCATGTATGAAATTCACTCGTTAATTTTCTTCTATCTTTGATTCTGAATCATCGTGGTGGATGGATTCGCGGTGAATCACATTCTTGAAGCATTGTTGTGGTCGAGTCCTTCTGAATCAGTTTGTTGATTGTCTTTGTAGAGTTTGCTACTGATGTCGTGGCCGCCGCTTGCGGCTTTGTTTGCACAATCGTCACCGTCTTCGTTCGCCTTCATCTCAGGTTTGTAATGGATATGTTCATCTCTTTCTCTTTGATGCATTTACGAACTTGAGTCCGTTGCAATTGAAGTGCAGATCGTGTTGTCGATAAACATGGCTTACCACTGTGCGATTCTGGCTTCGATTTTCCGATCGTTCTTGAAGTGTAATATGTTGTTGTGGTGTTCTTGCAGGTTTCGTTGATGAATTTCAGATTGGATATGGTGATGCAAGTTCTGGAATTTCAAGTTTGTTAAATGTGTGATGAAGATTAGAGGATTGATGAAGATGTTGATAGAAGATCAAGAAGTTGGTTCCGGAAATCGCAGAGATGATTTGAAGAGTGGTGATTCAAGATCTTCGAGATTAATCGATGAAGGTGAATGGAGATGTGTTCTGAAGGTTGAAGAAGAATGGAGTTTTGAAGATTGGTTTTGGGAGAAGATGATGTAGATTGGATAATGGTTGAGGAAGAACATGTTGATTATGGAGATTGAGAGGAGATGAAGAACCTGTTGATTCTGATTGTAAATTATGATCCTGAAGGATCTTGAAGGTTGGGACTGAAGTGTAGAGATTAAAGAAATTCTGAGTTTTTTCTATATCTGTCATTTTTGTAACTGTTTTTCTGTTATGATAACTGAGTTTTTCTTCTGATTGTTATGGGAATTTTTCGTCCTAACTGAACTGAACCCTGTCATGTGAACTTTGTCCAAATTCTGTTATGGAATCAATCTGCTTTTTGTTCAGTTAATTTCCTCCTTACTGAATAATAAAATATAACAGTCACTAGAAATTATTTAAAAATAGTATTGGTTTAAGTGGATAAAAATGGATATTGGAAATAATCATGAAAATGACTTGAAAATGGTAATAATGGATATTGGAAGTAAATCATAAAAATGATATGAAAACGATATTGGCTCAAGTGAATATAAAAATTCGAATATTCGTATTAAACGAATTTCTACAATGAATAGCGGGAATATGGATGAGATAAAATATGTAAAAATAGATTAGAACAAATGATTTGTAGGTAATGGGCTTAATGGGCTTTGGATTTGGTTGATTAGCTTTCAAATGAATCTAAATTATGAGAGATGAAGAATGGGTGAATAAATTAGAAAAAAGGTTCATAAATAATGGGCTCAAAGATGGTCATGGGCTTGAAATAGTTGAAGCATATATCATAAACAATGAATCCAATATCTTGCACCAAGAATACCACTATACACTCGGAATTCGATCTCTTGCACCAAAAACATCAATCAATTCGTACATCAAAAGAATGAAACCCCGATCTTCTGAGAGAAACAGAGAAACAAACTCTTAATTCATGCCAATAACCTCCTGATCCGACGCTTTCGAATAATTCTCTAAACAAGGAAAACTTTGGAGTTTGATGATCCTCTGAATAGGAATATTCTATGATGGTATGGGCTTAACCTTTATCTCAATGTGATGATAAAATAAATCACCTAGGAATAGGAGAATTCGAGTCGCAAAAGAATGTTTGATCCCCTGCCTTATGAATCCATAAAATGCATGATTATGATGTTAATGACCTAGCGAGAAATGCAGATGGATGCAAAGTGATAAGCCAATTAAGGTAAAAAGAATGAGGGCAAATTTTGAGGTATTACAGATGTGAACTTCATGGAATAAATAGCTGCGGGTATCAGAGTGCGTAGTGGAAGAGTGAAGTGGTGTAATTATTTATACATAAATGATTAGTAAAGGCTCAAGATATTGTATGATAAGATCTGTTGAGATATTGAGACTATTGGGCGTTCCGGAATGGATAATGGTAAGAGGTTATCTACATATTGAGGATTGCTGGATATGTAGAGATATTAATATGGGTGATGTATGTGTTTCATTGATAGATTATGATTGTATTGTTTTGGTAGAGGAAAACTGCAAGGTTAGTTCGTTATCAGTATTGTTGTATCTAGATGATGTATATTGTGAAATTTTGGTTTTTGTCATTGTTGTTGCCTCATTACCTACGGTGATAGTACGAGTGCGAATAACTAACTCCTGTGATGAGGATTTGTGAAGTGTTACCTATGTGATGGTAGAGATCTTGGTTGTGTTCTACTTCGAGTGTATACTAACGTGTTACAAGTTGATGATTGCAGCGTTTTGTTGTGGTAATAGTTGTCTTGGCACTATTATTGTTGTTTTGGGTTAATTATAGAGTGGCCGGTCACGGCAAGAGAGTGATTAGTCGGGAGAAAGAATATATCTAAGTGATGCCATTGAGTATGATTTTCGAGGACGAAAATAAAATAAGTGGGAGAGAGTTGTAACGCCCCGATTTTATAAATTATTTTCATAAAACAAATATTAAGAGTATGGTGGTGTATTTGGAATAATAAGTAGAGGAAATATTTTATTTAAATAATGATAATATAATGAGGTGGTATTATTATTATAATATTGTTATTTAATAAAATAAAATAATAAGTTGGAGGTTTGAGGGGCAAGGTTGTAATTTGGTTATATTCTGAAAAGGGGAGAACACGATACATTTTCGCATTATCGTACTTTTGACGACGGAAAGAGGGCTCTGGAGAAAAGGGAAAACAGAAGGGAGATCAAGGATCGTAAAGCTCCAAGATTAAAGCTTTGCAAGGAATTCGTCGAATTCGAGGTAAGGGGGAGAAAGTGTTCTTTATTGGTGATCTAACATGAAAGGGTAATTGAGAGGTCCTTACTCTCTTAGGGATTGTATGAATTTGATTGTTGTTGATGAGTTCATGATATGAGTATGAATATTATGATTATTGATTGTATATGCTTAAAGTTTGATAATTGAATTTCATGATGTGTGTATTATGAGAACTTGGTCATGAATGTTGTTGTTGATGATGTAAATTGAGAAGAGGAAGAGAAACCTAGGATTTTCCTATTTTAATTTGTGATGTTAGGTTGAGAAGATAATGAGGGATTAGATGTATAAAATAAGAATAAGAACAATATTTGGAGTGTTTTGGGTGATAAAAGTGAGATATAAGTAGTAGAATTCGAACTGGTATAAAAGTGGGAAGAAGAAGTGATTTTTGAGAAAAAGTGATTTTGGGGCGCAGGGCTCATGACACAGGCCGTGTCAGACTTCTGAGTAATGGAAATGGTTGAATTTTGGATTTTTGAGTTACATGTGGTCTGACACGGGCAGTGTCGCGTGACACAGGCGGCCGTGTCAGCCCCCTGTATTGGGTGAAAGTTTGATTTTTGAGAAGGCGTGTCAGGCCGTGTGATACGGGGCATGTCAGGGGACACGGGGGGGGGGGGGGCGTGTCAGGCCTCTGGTTTGAGAAATATTTCGTATTGTAAGATGGTTTTGTCTTGATTTCTTGTTCGATACTTATCTCTGTAGTCTAAGATGTTGAGGATAGTAATAATGGATAGTTACTAGGAGGCGACGAACAATAATTAGGGTTTAAGTTCTATATGCTTGTGTGGGTTTGTAGGATTAAGTAATGGATCATTGGATCGTGTTGATTGGTAACTTTGTTGGTTATATGTTTTGCTTAGACCCCATGATGTAAGGGTTGGTAGCGGTGAGGATTGGAAGGATCGTGTTATATTAGAAAATATATAGAAAATGATTGAGAGTGGAATTAATGAGGAGTTCATAGGATGTGATAATCGGTAATTAGTGTGTAGGGATATATGTGTTTATGTTGATTTATATGACTCTTGATGATGAACCATATGAATTGTATTGATAATATGTGTGAATATTGTCTGATTATTTAGGTGACCCATGTGATGGGATGTGTGATAATTGATGAAGATCATGAGGATCGTGTTGGCATGATTATATTCATGTGTGTTTGTGATATTGTATGTGTAATCGAGTTTTGCATACGCATACATGTTAGTGGAATAATCATGTCTCGGATGGAGCGTAAGTGATTATTCAGATTCATTGGGAGTCAATGGGTGGGGGATGATCGTGTCTCAGTAGGAGTGTAAGTGATGCATCCGGTCCAAATCGATGGACATTTGATGAAGTCGGTATCGCATTTGCATTGTGTCATTGAGTCACTTTGCATTGATTGAATTAATGATGTATGATATATGTGGATGAACTACATAAGATATTGATTGATTGTATGATATATGAGGTGTATTTGATGAATAGTGGTGAGATTACCTCATCATACCATTTTCATCAATATGGAACTCTCCTTTGTTACCTTGGTTAATCAAAGTCATTTGATAAACCAACTTTAAATCTGATTTTTATCCTATTCGGATCTCTTCCACAATATCATTAGTCACTTTCAGCATACCCAACTTCAGAATCTCCAATGCAGTCTCACATAACAAACTCATGTCTCTAAACTGCTCAATCATCTCAAGTTCTTTCACCATCATCATCGACATATGCAAGGTCTTCCGACTTAAAGCATCTGCAACCACATTAGCCTTACCAGGGTGGTAACTCAAATCAAAATCAAAGTATTTCAACATCTCTAACCCTCTTCTCTGCCTCATGTTTAGTTCCTTCTAATCAAACAAGTATTTCAAACTCTTATGATCACTGAACACCTCAAATCTCGATCCAAATAGATAGTGTCTCCAAATCTTCAGCATAAATACCACGGCTGCCAACTCTAAGTAATGGGTAGGATAGTTCCTCTCATGAACACATAGTTGTCTAGAAGCATATGCAACCACTTGACCATTCTGCATTAACACACCACCAAGACCCATTTTCGAAGCATCATAAGATACCACAAAAGATTCACTTGGATTAGGCAAAATCAATAATGGGGTAGTTGTCAATCTCTTCTTTAATTCAACAAAACTCTTCTCGCACGCAACTCCTACACATAAGCCTGACCCTTTCTAGTCAACTGAATCAGAGGAAATGCATGTAACACCCCATTTTCTCATTTTTGAAAATAAGTTAAAATAATACAAATTTCAGAGTTTTAAACTAAGTGGAATGCTACGTCAACAATAATATCCAACAAAAACTCCATTTATTAAAAATAGCGAAAAAATATCATTTTATTCATCATACGGCAATACGCCAAACACCAACAATATTCATCAATTCTCTTGATTTATAAGTTTTAACAAAATATGATACGTAACTATTGTCGCTCCCAGGATTTTCATCCTAGTAGAAACGCAAAAGTGGCGTGGAAAAGGTAGAGTCGCCAGCCAGACATTTTTATCCCGAGTGAATGGGAAAGGTAATGCTGAACAAACCTAAGAGAAAAGGAAAGGACAAGGTCCTGCGAACCAAAGAACTGGGTTCGGGAGTTGGTTACAAACTGGGAAGGTATTAGCATCCCAGACCGTCCGCCGTACCCGATGAGATCCACGCTTGTTTGTCTGTTTCAAAGGGTAAGGATTAAACTGTTGTTGAATAAAAACCGTTAACTGGAACTGGAATAAGAGAAGGAATTGAAAAAAAAAGAACAAAAAGGTACGGGAAAAATGTAGGGAAATATAAAGAGTGTGCTCGAACGGGCCCTACCCCCGCTGCCTACGTATCTCATGAGAAATGAGAATTAGAGTCGACGTAGTTCGATTAACTAAGGCGGGAACTTTGTTTGTGTTTTTTATGAGAATGAACTGCTTATGTCTATGCTCAAGTGTTGCAGGCTCGTCTGGTACGAGTGCGTTATCGTCTTGCAAAGAGACAAGTCGTAGCAAGTTCTTACGTTATGAGTGAATGAGATGAGAAGAGAGTTCCCGCAGGAAAGACGCATGTTGTTTGTTTATTGTCTTTTAAATAAGTGTTTTTGGTTTTGTCGTTTGTGAAACATCCTCATGCTAAGACTTGTTAATCATGGTAGATGCCTTACACCTCGCCCCGAAATGGGACGTGTGCAAGTACCTCATGGCAACGTCTCATGGCGCACAAGAAAGCTCAACCTTCATTAGGTGTTTTATTTTCTTTTTGAGATGAGAAAGAAGGACTCAAGTTGAAAAAGGACAAAAACTAGGGGAACTAAGACTCACCCTAAGTTATTTATTCAAGGGATGTCATATGGTTTGTGTGGTCTTCTAATCCTAATGAGAAAAATAAAAGAAGAGGAAACTAGAAAGCAACTTACTTCTCTAAAGAAGTTAAGTTGTTTCTAAAGAGGGGAAGATCCTATATAAGCAAAGCACAAAGTGCTAAGGCAAACACAATTAGAAAGCATAAGAAGACGAGGAAGAAGTTACATAAACAAGGCTTACTTCAACTTCCCTACAAACAAATATTAGCTTTATAATGAATATTGAAAGCATAAAGCATGGCAAAAGCCCAAGTAGGAATCAAACTAGCTAAGGAAAGGTACTAAAGGGTTTCCTAAAGCTAAGTCCTAAAAGTAAATGGTCTTAAATGATAAAAGGTGTCTAAAGTCAGTAGCTACTACATTTCTCTATTGCACAAACAATTACTAAATGGAACTAACAATTCACACAACCTATTACAGCTACCAAACAACATGAAAATAGGTGTAAAACCCCAAAACAGAAAAAAATGCAGCATGTTTTTTTACAGCTTTTGTTTCCAAATGCAACGATGAAAACATGGCAGATTTTCAATTGTTTTTCGAATGCAAAAACGAGTTTTAATGCACACAACGAAACACAAAGGTCATGCAATTTAATGCAACAACATGAAATGGATATCGAAAATGGAATGCAACACATAAACACACAATCAATGGATGTGAATTATACGGATTGTGCAGTTTTAAACAATATGCAATTTTCTCAAATTCGCGCACAATCGACCTAGACATGAGTGGATCATAAATGTGATGCAAAACAGAAATATAAACACTTATTAGCATGCTATAGATGATGATAAATCATGTAAACAATGATCACAATATGTTATGGACACATATTCAACATTTATGTCAAAAATCGGAACCTAACGAAAAACATGTCGAAAGTTATCGAAACTACACACACCTGCTCTAAATCAGCTCCTAAAAACATCCTAAAATCATGTCCTAAAGATCCATGATTATTGGAGGGGGAATAGATATAAAAAATGCAAGAAAATGCAAGAATTTTCCATTTTGGTTCAGTGGTAACCGGTTACAACCTATGTAGTAACTGGTTACCAATTCAAAAAAACTAGATTTTTTGCAAAATTTACACAGGTAACCGGTTACTACCTATGCGGTAACTGGTTACTCTGCAACCATAATAAAAAAAATTTGCATTTCCATGCAAAAACCAGTGGCAACTTAATCAAATAAGCTCTATTCTAATGCCTATCAACCTAGCATGAAAATTATACCTAGATGCAACATTCTAACACCTATTAACACTATAATCACACTACGATTCTAGATCCTAATGATCAAACCAATCAAAGCATCATAAAATCAAGAAAAAGCGAAGAATGCACGAGGCGAGATAAAGAGAAATAAGTTAAAACGAGAAGTGATTTCGTATTCACCAACCTACAAAGTGGAGGCTTGCTTTGGCAATTGTTGCGATATCGAGCAATACACGAACGAAGAGAATAACGGAGATCAGAAGCTTCGATCCGCGAATGCGCAAAATAAATGTGATTGGTGAGAATTATCTGAAACGCTTCCGAATGGTGAAATAAACACCACAATTGTAGCAATTCCTTCGATTATCCGCTGAATTGATGAAGATGATGAAGGCTTAGCTTCCGATTCTTCAAGTTTCAATGCAAAACTTGAAGTATCTTGATGATGAAGTTTTGGTGTAAGTTTGGAAAATGGAGAGAAGTGAGAGAATTGAGATTGTGAAAATGGTGAAGCTTGTGAAAATATGGCTCTTCTTGTGTCTCTAACCCCTTTTTGGCTTGATGAGCAAGGTTTATATAAGAGGTAGCTTTGGAGTTAGGTCTAGGTTTGGCACGAGGTTTGGACGCGAGGCTTGGGTCCTAAGCTAAGGGTTGGTCAGGAATATTCCTAGAATATTCCATGGCATATTCTTTGAATATTCCTTGGCATATTCTGGGAATACTCCCTTAGAAGAATGTGGAATGTTCTAGAATTGAGTGGAAACACAAAGCAAAGTGGAAAATGGAAAATGGATGGAAGCAACCAACTCACTTTTGAGTTTTTGAAAATCTGGGCGAAGTAATCGGTTACTACCTATGAGGTAACCGGTTACCAGTACAAAAACTGGTTTTTTTCCTCCAAATTTCAATAGGTAACCGATTACAACCTATAAGGTAATCAGTTACTTCAACTAAAATTTTAATTTTTCTCTTTTTGGTGGGAAACCTTGGACATCCGGTCTTGGTCATATTTTCTGAGATTATTTTCCTTCTGAGACCCGATAGTCTCCAAATAACCCTTTGATCGCATGCCCCGCGCCTCAACCAATGATGTATGTTTTCTATGATTGTTTTTATTATGAAATGTATGGAGGAATATGCGGGATGGCACGGAAATGAAGTATAAGCTACTCGGAAACGGTGATAAATAAGAAGGCAAATTTTGAGGTGTTACAACTACTAATAATAAGAATAAATAAACAACAAAATCACTGATTCTCGTGTTACGTATCAGAGTGACTCCTAGGACTCGACCAAGCAACTTGTACTCTAAGTGTGCTCAAGTACCTGAATCATTTGTACTTCCAACGAAGCACATAAGCAACAAACAACAAAGGGGGTGAGAACTACATTCAATAATTAATGGTGTATAATACATGTTAAAAAGTAGTATCTCACAACAACAACATAATAACACTTATTCTCAACAACAATCATCAACAAGACAACATGATTCAACAACATCAATATGAAATGTTACCCAACAAAGACACAATGCATGCGGTACCGACTCACCATGGTTCATTCAATCGAACCCGATAATCACATACACCCATCCAACAATGATTATCTCAACACTCGCCCATCCATCACGATCATCCCAACAATAATCCATAATAATATATGAATGCATGATAATGAATATGCACACAACACAAGTAAAACCATCGTTATACCTCTTCACGATCCAACTGATTTGTAACACGCTGGGAGAACTAACTTTGTCGTTTTTGTTTTCACAAAAACTATGTTGCGGATAGCAAGAGTCACCACCGACTTTTCTTTTATCAAAGTAGGAAAGGTGGAAAAGAACAGGAAACACCTTGATTTTAGATTTTGATTTCGGGGGTAGGTTATACAAAGGGGGTGTTAGCACCCTTTGTATCCATGGTTATCCATGGGCTCTTAACTGCTTAGCTCACTTTACTTTTGTTTGGAAAAAAATAGTGGTGGTGTATTTAGAAAAAAAATTCACCTTTGTAATGATTCACATATGAATGTATACAAAGGGGTTTTCTTGAAATTTTTTTTAAAGTGTGAGCTGTAAAGAGTATTTTTTGCTTTTGAAATGGTGAGCAAGCAGTTAAGGGCTTCATACCTACTCAAGGTCGTTCATGTTATTTTTCTTTGCTTACGGATACAACTGTCCTTACTATTAGTTAGTAAATAGTCTTATCCTTGGATGTAAGGGACGTGCGTTGGATCATCGTATGGTCGTAAAAGGCAACCTTGTAAAGGTATCTTAGCAATTCGAATGGACTATCATCATTTTCCGTAGGGTCATCGAGGGACTAGATCATTTGTTCATAGGCAACTCGAAGGGTCATCGAGGGACTATGATCTTTATATCGAAGGGACTTGATGATTTTTATTTAGGCAACTTTGCTAAGACACCTCTACGTTCGAGGGACTTGACCAATATTTCGTAAGGCAACAATAGGGGATACCCTAGAGGTGTATGTGTGAAGGAGTGTTTTAATTACAATTATGTTAATCTTGGAGTTAGTGATCTAACGGTTGATTTTATCTTGCCATACAATCCTATTATTCATGCATCTAGCAGTTATAGGGTGCAAAAAGTAAAGTGCGGAAAATAAATCCTAAGACTATTACAGGGCATTTGGGCAATTACATAATAAGGTGCGGAAAATAAAAGTGCGGAATTTTAAACCCTAATTAAACTATTACAATCCATGAGAAAATACATAATTGAGAAAAAAATGCAAGAAACTAAATCTACACTATTACATAATTTGTATACCCTATACAATTTTCTAAGGAAATTAAATAGCAAAATAAAATAAGGATAAAGTTAGGAAAAATATTTTAAAAGTCCTAAAGCATAAATTAATGTTTTTTTTTTTACATTTTATTATGATGAAAAAAAGAATTAAATTTAGAAAAAAAAATCTAATTTTAAACTATTTTAATTATAAGAATGTTTTTTGTATTTCGGGAATAAAAAGACATTAAAAGGGAGGAAATTGAAATAAATAAATTACAAAAGAAAATATTATTATTATTATTATTAATTTTTGAAAAGAAATCTCATTAATAAATTAATTAAATTAAAAGGAGATGGGTAATTATAAAGATTATTTTTTGTGTTAAAAAAAAGTAAAGGTTCTAAGATATTTTTCTTGATTTTTAATTGGTTTAAAAAAATTATTTGTTATTATCAAGAAGAAAAATTAACTTAAATAAATAAAAAGAACAAATAAACAAAACAAGAGGGAAAAAAACAATTCGCCTTGAAAATGACTGTAGTATTAGATATAGTGAATCCCGCGCTTGAAGCTTTAACCATGGCACATCACGATTCTTGCATCTTAGCTCATAAAAAGTAGATCAAAACAAACATAATCATAATCATAAACATAAAAAAATGCATAGAATTAATGTAAATGGTATGGAATGAGAGTTTTGAAAATAAAAATTGATGAACGCATTATGGTTCATGGCATGTGTTTCAATGGATCTCAACCTTCCAAAACAATTGGAAACGCCTCCCGGGATATTGATGAGTGGAGGCAAGTTTTTTTACTTTTTTCGGTCCCTCTATCAGTCACATTAGTAAGTATATATAGGGGAGGGGTTGGGTTAAAAATTTGGGTTTGGGTGAAGAATATTTGATTTGCTATTCAAGGGTAATTTCAATCTTTCTATTTTGGCATATTTGGTCATCACACCTTTTCTCTCTTGCCTTGCACGAATTTGGACAACATATAATGACAATAAACCTCAAAATCTGATCCCAAAATAAATTATAGATCAAATATTTGATTTTTCAATATTTATTTTAATTAAAATTGAATTTAAATGAATTAAATCCAATAAAATATAAAAAAACAAAAAAAAAACAGAATATATGACCTATAGGTCGTGGATCCTCTCATGATTAAGTTTGAGTTTTGAAAATATCGGCCCATTTGGCAAAAACTTGAGTTTTGGTCATTATTTGCCTTATACACCTCCTCAAATCTGCTCAACCTCAACAATGCATAACTCTCTCAATTTTTATCCCACGGATGTATTCTTGGACTTTTTAGAAATCTTAGAGTGTCCTCTAATTACTCCTTTTAGTCCCATGTACATTTGGTCTTCAATGCTCAAGTTATGAGCTTTTTGAAAAAGTTGACTTTTTGTTGACTTTTTAAAGGACATGTAATGTCTTGGCTCATATCTCTCAAATGAAGCATTTCTGGCATTGGCTCGTGAGACACAAAGTTGTAGGTAATTGAATTTCCTATAAAATGAGCTCTGTATGAGAAATTTTTGATAAAGTATGTGAAAGTTATGGCTGGTCAAAGTACATTTGACTTTTCCCTTAAGAAACCTTAATTTAGCAACTTCTGATTTTTGATGAATTTGAGGTTTTCTTGATGAATCATGATCAAACCTTGATAAAATAATGAATTTTACTTCATAATACTGATGTTGACCAAAAATCTTGAAGTTTGACTGTATGTTGACCACAATTGACTTTTTGACCAAGTTAACTAATTTTTGATTATCTAAGCATCTGACTGGCCAAACTTATAAGGGAAGTCTTGAAACTTGACATGAGGATTCTAAGAAGTATGTGAGATACCATGAAGTCCACTTGAGGATTTGGAAGTCCAATTTACCTTGGGAAACTCAAAACCCTAATTTAAGATCCATTGCTTAGGAGGAGGCTTTGTCTGATGAAACCTTGAATCCCTTTGAGCAATTGAGAATCTTGTGACTATTAGGAGACCTCTTGAGACATATTGTCTTGAATATGTGAGGGAAAATTTTGGGGTACAACAACTGCCCTTGTTCAATTTTCTGAAACCTGAGGAGTTAGATTTGCATGTACGCCATTCATGACCTGAAGGTGGCAGATGATTGAACACTTAAAGCCCAAAAATTTGCACTCACTGATGCACAAAGTAACATTGTTGGTTGATTGTATGGCTTGAATGGACTTAAATGATTCCATTCGGAGTGATTAGAGATGGGCTTATAGATGCCATCCAAAGTGTCTGTTGATATGAGTATCAAAATGTGTCTATGTTTGACTATATCTGAATGTTGTTCCTGAACTAAGTATCAGAACTAGATCTTTGTCTCGGTCGTCTCTAAACTGTCTCTGGAGAATACCCTGAACTAAGTATAAGAACTAGATCTTCGTCTTGATCGTCTCTAAACTGTCTCTAGGAAAATATCCTGAACTAAGTATCAAAACTAGATCTTCGTTTCGATCGTCTCTGAACTGTCTTTGGAAAAATATCCTGAACTAAGTATCAGAACTAGATCTTTGTCTCGATCGTCTCTGTAATGTCTCTGGAAAAAATATCCCGAACTATGTATCAGAACTAGATCTTCATCTCGATCGTATTTGTACTGTTTCTAGAAAAAAATATCCTGAACTAAGTATCAGAACTAGATCTTCGTCTCGATCGTCTTTGTACTGTCTCTGGAAAAATTATCCTGAACTAAGTATCAGAACTAGATCTTCGTTTCGACCGTCTCTGTATTGTCTCTAGAAAGTATCCTGAACTAAGTATCAGAACTAGATCTTCGTTTCGATCGTCACTGTATTGTCTCTAGGAGTTGACAATGTTCCTCTGATCACAAACTATCCTGAAAAGGAAAAGTTAGTTTTATGCAAGGTCATTTGATGTATGTAATGCATGGCATGACGTTTTTAACGTAAATGAGAATGTTGTATGCATTATGGATGTGTATGCCATAATATGTTGTTGTACTATCTTTTTTTTTAATTTTCACTAGCAAATAACAACCACCAATTATATGGTATATGCGCCATCTTTTGGCCACGTGAAAGAGAAAAATGGAATCACTATAAAAAGTGCAAGAAAATAAACTAAAGAAAAATGACACACAAAAAACAATAGAAAAACATAGACCAATGAGACTTTGACAAAAAGCCCTAAAACCCCTAAAAGGGGCCTCTAACTTCAAAAAAATCATATCTTGAGTTCTAGAAAGGATATGAAAATGTTATTGTACTTTTTAGAAAGGGAAAATCAAGATCTACAACTTTTATGTTTAAGGAAAAATCATTTGGAGCTTTCTTGATCATGAAATAATGAGTTGAAGGTTAGGGCAAAGATTTCCAAAAATAGAAAGTCCTCACTTGAAGAATTCCAATTTTAGTAACTTCTTGAAAACCCTTGATCCTTGACAATTAAGATTATTCATGATATTCCTTGACCAAATAAAGGTCCATGAAGTTGAGGAACATGGTTGAAACCCTAGAAATCTCCTATTTGACTTTTCTTCTACACAATTGTCTTCTTTCTTCAACTACAAGTAATTAAGTCATTGCATGTCTTCCTTGATGAATTTTTGAACCAAATTTCATCCCTAGGCCTTTTATACCATATAGAAGCCTTTGACCACAATAATTGGTCAAAGATATGAGGATAGCCTGTTATGAGACAAAACCCTAATTAGGGTTTCATGTGTAGCAGGATGATGCACTGATGAATTTTTTATGAACTAAACCCCTTCTAGGGCTTTGAGGTGAAGTTTGAGATTTTATAATATATGAAGACCCCTTGTAGGCTTGTTGAAAGACCACTTGGATCTTATCTTGACTTTGAAGAATCATAACTTGAGAAATCATTGATCACATGCCCTATGCTTCTAACCATGGATGTTATGCCTCATCTTTCTATGCAAAGATGCTAGGATGTGTATGTTATATGCTATGATATATGATATGAAAATGAGGTGGGAAATTTTGGGGTGTTACAGTGTATTAAGCGCACATGGAAAACAAATTCAAACAATTCACCTAAAGATGCAAAAGTTGTCAAGTTAGGTCAAGATGCTTCACACTTGAAATGAATGGCAAATGATGCAACATATCATACCAATATGGATGCTTATGCAAGAAGTCATAGGCATATTTGATGTATAATTCAAATGATATGAAAGATATGGACATATGTTATAAGCATACAAACTAGTATAAAAATCATAGATGAGAATCCATGGACGAATTAGGTTAAACATGATCACATGATGCATCACACAAACCAGAAGGCATACAAAAGTAAAGTGGACCTATAAATGATCAAAAATGAATTATAAGAATCTAGATAAACATAAAAAATCCCTACAAGTGACCCTAAATAATGGCATAAATTCCTTCAAGCAATTAGGGTTAGAAGGTGATGAGAATTATTCATGAAAAGTAACTTCATTTGTAAGTAACCAAGAACACACCAAATAATGTTCAAAAATTTTGAAATTAGACTTAAAGTGACCTAAGTCAGGGACTAATCACTCACCAAAAGTGCACACAAAAAGTAAACATCAAACTATTTCACACAATGGCTTTAAGTTGCATAGGGATCAAATGGCAAGTAGGCAAGAAATGGGGACCGAAATGCAATAAAAAATGATTTAAAAAATATTCCAAAATATTTTTATGAAGTTTTGGATGTCCTTGAATGAATGCAAAAAGAAGAATTGAAAAATGTTTAATGAGCATTGCAAAAGAAATTTTTGAAGTTTAGGTATTAAAATAGAAACCATTTTTAAAGAAAATAAAAGAAAATTATAGAAATATGAGGAGAAATGAGAAAAATCAGAAACAAAAAATATACAAAATTATTTAAATGTCTGAAATTGGCTTATTATTTTTATGTGATTTTTGGATGCCTAAAACTATATTAGAAAATTAATATTTGAAAACTATGTGAAAATAATATGAAAATGAAAAAGAAAAAGCCAGGGGGTCAGATATAGCAAATATATAGTTCAAAATAATGTTTGGGCTTAAACTGGAGGAGTGAAGAGCGCAACTAAACCCAGTTCAAATGCGTCGAGGGCCTATGGTTCTATGGTGGATGTTAGTCAATAGTTTGACTCAATCTGATCCATATGATAAGGTCAACACAAGATGATCACACAAGTATCTTAATCAAAAGGATCACAATGAATGCACATGCTTGTTATGATGGTCACACTCTCACTGGATAAGTCAAGGTCAACTCTTCTCACACTCAGATGCACAAGCCTCATTAATGTGTTGGCATGTTAATGGCCCTTGGATCAAACACATCTAATGGCTACGACTTAAACTCACAAACCCTAGTTTGAAAATCTCACCGGCCGGAGAAGGACCACCGGTTATCTTCTCCGCCCATCTCCAGTCAACTGAACATGCTACATGTTCCCAGAAATCAAAAAAACATATGCCAAACTGAAGCTAAGCTCAAGGAGAAATCAAATCCACCATCAAAAATCATAAAGCAAGCATACACAGAGAGATTCAAACGAAACAAATTTGCCCTAAAACCTGCCTACACCTCTAAAAGGTATATCAACTAGGCAAATCCAATCACGTGCTTCTATAAAGCTTAAACCAAGTGAAAGTAAGGCTAAACAAGTGAAAACTGAAGTAGAGCAAGTTGAAGGAATCAAACCTGAAAGATATGAAACCGTTAGTCAAACAGAAAACAAGAGATGTTACAATGATTTCTTGAAGTTGTTAGAGCTAAATAAATGCTCTAGGTCTTTGAATCTTGAAGAAAACCGTGAGAAATTTCAACTGAACTTGATGTGATTCTTAAGGATTTGAACTTAAAATCACTTGATCTTGATTCAAATGAGCTTGATGATGAAGAGATGATGAAGATGATGATGAATAATATGAGATTTTGGCACGAAATTAAGAGAATGAAGCAGATAAATTTTTGGAGGATTTGAGATGAATTTGATGAAATGATGAAAAACTCATCCAAAATTTCATTAGATGAGATTTATATGATTGGTTAGCTTATAAACATCATGGTTGATGGTTAGAAGCATGGTTAATTGTGGTGTAGTGAGAAATGAGGGTGCATGAACTAATTTGAAGCTCAATTCAAAAGTGAGTGTGCAGCTGAATTTAACCATGCTTTGGATCAACTATGGTGAGGTTCATGAAGCCTACCATGCATCTGAAGTTGATATCCAATGATATATGATTGTAGATGTTAAGAATTGGCAGAATTTTTGACAAACAAGAATAAGTGAACTTAGTTCAGGATGTCACACCAGATGTTGTGACATTGACAAATAAAGTAACTGTTAATGAATTTAGTTCAAGACATCAGGATGTCACACCAGATGTTGTGACATCGCAAACCTGCTATTTTACTTAAATGATGCATAACAGAACTGAGTAAATTCAGGGGAGTTTATCTGGAATTAATTGACAAGAGATAAGCACTCAAAGGCGCATCTTTAGGGAGCTTAGTTATCTGGTTTCAGTATAACAGAATAACTAACTCACCTTGATTCAAGGAGATAACAAACTAACTAACCCTAATTCAAGGTGATGACTGTGGGATTTATCAGGTCTGGATAATTTGCAAAAAGCCCAAAAACCAAGCATCTATTTAAGGAACTGAAACTCTCAGAAAAGAGTACGAATTTTAGAAGACCAAAAAGGGTGTTTGTGTTTTATAGCAGGTTTTAATTGTTTGTCACTTTATGAGCTTTTAAGCAAAAAGTGAATTGTGTCTTGATTGAAACTTTTAAGTAAGATCAAGCTATTGTGTTTGAAGTGTGACTTCAATTTTATTAATCATTGTAAAAGATCACTGTGTGATTGAGGGGGAGTGAGTACGTACTCATATCTAAGTTGTGTCTTAGGTAGAAATTGCCTTGGGTAGATATTAAGTGAAGGATTAAACTGGTTGGTTTAACTCCATAATTAATATTACTTATATTGGATTTCCTTCCTGGCTTGGTAGCCCCCAGATGTAAGTGTGGAGATACACTGAACTGGGTTAACAATTTCCTGTGTCATTTAATTTACCTGCTCTTTAATTGTTGTTTAAGATTTCAAGTGTTTAAACATCTGATTCGACATCACGTATCTGATCCCATAATTTCAATTGGCATCAGAGCAGGCACCCTGCCTGTATAACTGGGTGAGATCTAGGGACTGCAAATTTTGGGAACATGGACAGAGATGTAGGATCTGTGAATCGACCACCTATCTTGGATGGATCCAACTATGATTACTGGAAACCAAGAATAGTAGCATTCTTGAAATCTCTTGATAGCAGGGCTTGGAAAGCAGTTAACAAAGGATGGGAGCACCCTGTCCAAGACAATAAGGATGGGGCAAAAGTGTTGAAGCCTGAAGAAGAGTGGAGCAAGGAGGAAGAAGATTCAGCACTTGGAAATTCCAAAGCCTTAAATGCCTTATTCAATGGCATTGACAGGAACATATTTAGGCTTGTGCATCACTGTGAGTTGGCCAAGGATGTTTGGGATACTCTCAAAACTACTCATGAAGGAACATCAAAGGTGAAGATGTCAAGACTTCAACTTCTCACCACCAAGTTTGAAAACTTGAGGATGAAGGAAGATGAGACCATTCATGAGTTTTACATGAACATCCTGGAAATTGCTAATACTTCTGGTGCCTTGGGAGAGAAGATGAGTGATGAAAAGTTGGTAAGGAAGATTCTCAGATCACTGCCAAAAAGATTTGACATGAAGGTTACTGCCATAGAAGAAGCTCAGGACATCTGCACAATGAAGGTTGAGGAGCTCATTGGTTCTCTTCAAACCGTTGAGATGGGAATGAATGATACAATTGTGAAGAAAAACAAAAGCATAGCCCTGGTCTCAAACACTGATAAAGAAGAAGAAATTCATGAAGACTCTGAGGACAACTTATCAGAATCAATTGCTATGCTTGGAAGACAATTCAACAAAATTCTCAAAAAAATGGAAAACAGGCCCAGACCAAGTGGAAGAAACTCAACCTCTGAGAATAAAAGACTTATGACTCTAATAGAAGGTCAAACTATGATGAGAAGACTAACCAAGGAAAAGGGATCCAATGTCATGGATGTGAAGGGTATGGACACATCAGAAGTGAGTGCCCAACATACCTAAAGAAGCAGAAGAAAGGTCTCTCTGTGTCCTGGTCAGATGAAGACTCAGGTTGTGAGTCAGAAGAAGAATCTACAAAGCACATCACTGCTCTAGCTGGAGTATGTGAAACTGAAGGGGGATCCAGTGATGAGGATCTGACATTTGAAGAGCTTGAAGCATCTTACAGGATGCTGTGTAAAAGGAGCACTGAAGTATGCATGGAAAATATACAGCAGAAGAAGCAGATTGAGGAATTAAAGGTTGAAAAGGCAAGTCATCTAGAGATCATTGACACCTTGAAAAGTGAAGTCAGCCTACTCAACTCCAAAATGGAGCATATGTCCAAATCTGTCAGATTGCTGAATAGTAGCTCAAACACACTGGATGTCATTCTCAACAACAACAAGCACTCAGGGGATAGGACTGGGCTGGGATTTAATAAAGCTCAAAACTTTGAGGCTAGCACTAGCCAAACAACTTCGAATCCCATGAAGTCAAACAAGATGTTCAAGCAGATGTCTCAACATCATGACAAACACATGATGAAAAAGAAATATCAAAGATGGAGATGCCATCACTGTGGAAGGTTTGGTCACATCAAACCTTTTTGCTACAAGCTGCATGGATACCCCAATCAGAAGTCTCAGCACCCTCTTAAGCAGAAGACAGAGGTCACCAAGAAAATTTGGATACCTAAAGCTAGTCTTTATGCTGATCAAAGCCACCAGTACATGCCTAAGAACAAGGTCAACAAGCAGTCTTGGAACTCTAGAGATGGACTCTACCCAGAGCAGATACATCAAAGGAAACCTCACAACAGGCACAAATGGTCCAAGAAGGTTGTTGCCTCTATAGCTCATACATCTCTCAGAGTATCTGCTAAGGAAGACTGGTATTTTGATAGTGGCTGCTCAAGGCATATGACTGGACTGAAGAATCTGCTGGTAGACTTAAAGTCACACTCATCCAGATATGTAACCTTTGGAGATGGAGCAAAGGGGGAAATCAAGGGAGTTGGGACCCTGGACTGTTCAGGTGTACCAAGTCTAGATGATGTGTTGTTCGTAAAAGGATTAACTGCTAACTTGATCAGCATAAGTCAGTTATGTGACCAAGGTTACAGTGTCAACTTCACCAAAACTGAGTGCATAGTTTCTGATAAAGAACAGAAAGTTGTCATGAGAGGAGCCAGATCAAAAGACAACTGCTATATGTGGGAACCCCAAGATTCCAGCCTCACATCTACTTGTTCCTTAGCCAAAGAAGAAGAAGTGAAGTTGTGGCATCAAAGACTGGGTCATCTCCATCTCAGAGGAATAAAGAAGATCATATCTATGGAGGTTGTAAGAGGGATCCCAAGACTTAAGATTGATGAAAGTAAAGTGTGTGGTGAATGTCAAATAGGCAAGCAAACCAAGATGTCACACCCAAAGCTCCAACATCTGACAACTTCCAAAGTTTTGGAATTATTGCATATGGACCTTATGGGACCAATGCAGGTAGAGAGTCTTGGTGGAAAAAGATATGCCTATGTGGTTGTTGATGACTTCTCAAGATATACCTGGATAAGCTTCATCAAAGAAAAGTCTGATGTGTTTGATGTATTTAAAGATCTGTGCTATAGAATCCAAAGAGAAAAAGCAAGTTGTGTGGACAGAATAAAAAGTGATAATCTTGACTTCACTCTAACTGAGGCAAGGTCAGAACAATCCAACAAACCTCCCTCCATCAGAATCCAGAAAGATCATCCTAAAGAACTGATAATTGGGGATCCCAGCAAAGGTGTCATCACTAGATCAAGAGAGGTGATCTCAGGCTCCTTCTTTGTTTCAAAGATAGAACCTAAGAAAATCAAGGAAGCTCTGAATGATGAGTATTGGATCTCTGCTATGCAGGAAGAATTAGGCCAGTTTACAAGGAATGAAGTATGGGATCTTGTTCCTAGGCCTGATGATATTAATGTGATTGGCACTAAGTGGGTGTACAAAAACAAGTCTGATGAGTAGGGAGTAGTTACAAAAAACAAGGCTAGACTTGTAGCTCAAGGATATACACAAATTGAGGGAGTAGATTTTGATTAAACCTTTGCACCAGTAGCAAGGCTTGAATCAATCAGACTACTCCTAGGAATTGCTTGCATCCTAAAGTTCAAGCTATTTCAGATGGATGTTAAAAGTGCCTTCCTAAATGGGTACCTTAATGAAGAAGTATATGTGGAGCAACCAAATGGATTTGTTGATCCAAGCTGTCCAGATCATGTATATAAGCTGAGGAAGGCTTTGTATGGTCTAAAACAAGCTCCCAGAGCATGGTATGAAAGACTGACCACCTTTCTCATTAAACATGGATACAGAAAAGGAGGAATAGACAAAACCTTATTTATAAAGGATGAAGAGGGAAAGGTTATGATTGCTCAAATTTATGTGGATGACATAGTGTTTGGTGGGATGTCAGATAGGATGGTTAAACATTTTGTTACACAAATGGAGTCTGAGTTTGAGATGAGCCTAGTGGGAGAACTAACCTACTTCCTTGGACTGCAAATCAAGCAGATGGAGGACTCCATACTCATATCCCAAAGCAAGTATGCAAAGAACACTGTCAAGAAGTTTGGGATGGACAATGCAAGTCACAAGAGAACACCTGCCCCCACTCATTTAAAAATGAGAAAAGATGACAAAGGTGAGAATGTGGACCAAAGCTTATACAGAAGCATGATTGGAAGCCTACTATATCTGACAGCTAGCAGACCAGATATAGCTTTTGCAGTAGGTGTGTGTGCAAGGTATCAAGCTGAGCCAAAAGTGAGCCATCTAAATCAGGTTAAGAGGATCTTGAAATATGTTAATGGTACATGTGACTATGGCATAATGTACTCTCATGGTTGTGAACCAATCCTCACTGGATTTTGTGATGCTGACTGGGCTGGAACTGCTGATGATAGAAAGAGTACATCGGGAGGATGCTTCTTTCTAGGAAACAATTTAATTTCTTGGTTCAGTAAGAAACAAAATTGTGTATCCTTATCCACTGCTGAAGCTGAATATATTGCAGCTGGTAGCAGTTGTTCACAGTTGGTATGGATGAAACAAATGCTCACAGAATACAATGTCCCACAAGATGTCATGACATTGTACTGTGACAATTTAAGTGCAATTAACATCTCCAAAAATCCTATCCAACACAGCAGAACTAAGCACCTAGACATCAGACATCACTTCATCAGAGACCTTGTGGAAGAGAAGGTGATCACATTAGAGCATGTAGCCACCGAGCTGCAATTAGCTGATATATTTACTAAGGCTTTGGATGCTACCCAATTTGAAAACCTAAGGGGTAAATTGGGAATCTGCATATGTGAAATATAGCAGTTATGGAGAAGTGCCAGTATGTCTTATGACATCGTGTGGCATGATCACCAGATGGCAGCACCAGTCTGGCCAATAACTGTTAGTATTCCAATCCTAAAAACTCCACTAGTAACGGATTCTATAAATGTGAAAACGTGCTCTCAGCTTCTCACATTCCCACTAGCTCCACAAAACATTTTGCATGCTACAGCTGAATATCTAAGCTCATCAAAATCTATCAAACCTAAATCCTCTTCCACTACATTCGAAAAATGTCTCAACATCAAAACCCTAACTTCATTGATGAGGGTCTCAATCAAGAAGATGTAGTGCATGCAACTCCAATTTCTGTAGTACCAATGGATGCTACTCCTATAGATGAGATCAGAGGAAGCATTCCTATTGCTCAAAAACCTAGAACTCCAAATGCAAGAAGAGCTAAGGAGCCTGTTTTCAGCAAAAGCAAGGGAACTCCTTCATCTACAAGCAACCCCAAAGCTTCTGATTATGTGGATGCATCCATCAAACAACTTGTAAACAGGATCTTCTCTGAACAAAGAGTTGTGCCTGGGGTGTCTGTTCCCCTGAACAGTATGCCTGCTCCACAAGAAGAACCAAGCAACCAGGCTGAAGAGGACATACCTGCTCAACAGGATGTCCCAAGAAATGTTGAAGCATCTGAAGGCCAGGATAAAGCTCCAACTGATAATGATCAAGTTGATGATGACAAAGCTACTGATGATCAAGCTCACAATGATCAAGCTGTTGAAAAAGAGGCTTCCCAACCTCCACCTGTTGAAAACCTAGATGATGACTCTGACACAGAGATCATAGCATCTGTCAATCCTCGCATAGCCAAGAGGCTTAGGGCTAGGAAGGAGAAGAAGCATGTTGCACATGCAACTCCTGAAAAGAAACAATCAACTCCAAAGAAGGACAAGGTCAAAGTTGCCTTTGGACCTACTAAGCAATGGAGCAAGGTAAGCACCCAGAAGAGGAAGGCTACAACTCCACCTGACTCAGATGTTGAGGAGGATGTCCCAACATCCCAACCAAGGAAGAAGCCAGCACCTCCCAGGACTGCCACTGCTGTTCCTGAAGCACCTCTGGACAATGTGTCCTTCCATCATGTCTCCAGTGTAGGCAAATGGAAGTATGTTTATCAAAGAAGGGTGGCTTTGGAAAGAGAGCTGGGTAGAAATGCTTTGGAGTGCACTGAGGTAATAAACTTAATCTCCAATGCCGGTTTATTCAAAACTGTTTCCAACTTTTCCCCCTGCTATGAACTGCTGGTCAAGGAATTCATAGTCAATCTGCAAGAGGGGTGTGCTGATGGGAAATCTGAGGATTTCAGGAAGGTATATGTCAGGGGGAGATGTGTTGATTTTTCTCCTAGGGTAATAAATCAGTACCTAGGGAGAGAATCAGATGGGCCAAATGAGCTGGGCAAAACTGACAACCAAGTCTACAAAATCATCACTGCCAACCAGGTTAAGTCATGGCCAGTCAAAGGTAAACTATCTGTCAGCTTGCTAACAAGGAAGTATGCTATGCTGCACAGGATTGGAACAGTCAACTGGGTTCCCACACACCATACTTCTTCTATAGCTACTGGGCTTGGAAGGTTTATATGTGCTGTAGGCACCCAAACAAATTTGGACTATGGGGCATATATATTTGATCAGACTTTAAAGCATGCAGGAACATCAGCAACCAAGCTTCCAATAGCTTTTCCCTCACTGCTTTGTGGAATCACTGTTTCTGAGCCATCATGCTGCAGATGTTGAAGCTCCAAGTGGGCCATCTGCTGGGCCATCTGCTGTTAAGACTCCCATATCAAAAGCAGCCCTGATTGCAGAGCTCAAGACCACTTGCAAAGAGATGGATGAAAGGAAGAAAAAGCTGGAGAACATAATTCAAAGACTAGAGCTGGAGGAAGCTGCTGGAAATGTGGATGGATCTGATGCTGAGTCTGAGGATGAAGAGGATACAGAGTATGATGAGTCTGAGTGAAGCTAGTTGTGGTGAAAAATGTATTGCCTGTTTTGCTTTGTAATTTTGAATGTTTTTTTCTCTGCTTATGTAATGTTTGGCTCCAAATTTCTGTCTAACAAGGGGGAGACGTGTACTGAACAACAATGTCTGCTGCTGTTTGCCTGTTTAATGAACAATGCTGAATTTAATTTCTGTCTTCTGAACTAAGTTCTTTTTTTGAATGCTCATTGGTATATCAAATTTTGTTGAACAAGTCATAGCAGTATACATACAGGTTTGAGGGGGAGCAAATTATTAGCTCTCACATGATTCAACAGAAAAGAACTCTGCTGTACTCTGATAAAAGAACTCTGCTGCTCTCTGATAAAACTAGAAGATTATGTTAGCCAAAAATTAGCCAAAGGGGGAGTTTGTAGATGTTAAGAATTGGCAGAATTTTTGACAAACAAGAATAAGTGAACTTAGTTCAGGATGTCACACCAGATGTTGTGACATTGACAAATAAAGTAACTGTTAATGAATTTAGTTCAAGAGATCAGGATGTCACACTAGATGTTGTGACATCGCAAACCTGCTATTTTACTTAAATGATGCATAACAGAACTGAGTAAATTCAGGGGAGTTTATCTGGAATTAATTGAAAAGAGATAAGCACTCCAAGGCGCATCTTTAGGGAGCTTAGTTATCTGGTTTCAGTATAACAGAATAACTAACTCACCTTGATTCAAGGAGATAACAAACTAACTAACCCTAATTCAAGGTGATGACTGTGGGATTTATCAGGTCTGGATAATTTGCAAAAAGCCCAAAAACCAAGCATCTATTTAAGGAACTGAAACTCTCAGAAAAGAGTACGAATTTTAGAAGACCAAAAATGGTGTTTGTGTTTTATAGCAGGTTTTAATTGTTTGTCACTTTATGAGCTTTTAAGAAAAAAGTGAATTGTGTCTTGATTGAAACTTTTAAGTAAGATCAAGCTGTTGTGTTTGAAGTGTGACTTCAATTTTATTAATCATTGTAAAAGATCACTGTGTTATTGAGGGGGAGTGAGTAGGTACTCATATCTAAGTTGTGTCTTAGGTAGAAATTGCCTTGGGTAGATATTAAGTGAAGGATTAAACTGGTTGGTTTAACTCCATAATTAATATTACTTATATTGGATTTCCTTCCTGGCTTGGTAGCCCCCAGATGTAAGTGTGGAGATACACTGAACTGGGTTAACAATTTCCTGTGTCATTTAATTTACCTGCTCTTTAATTGTTGTTTAAGATTTCAAGTGTTTAAACATCTGATTCGACATCACGTATCTGATCCCAGAATTTCAATGATTATGGTATGATGTGATGTAGGTTTTGCTTCTCATGTCATTTTTTGAAAGCTTTCCAATTTGATGCATGGCATAACATGTATACATGATAATGTGAAAAGCTTGTGTTCAAATGAGAAAAGGACTGAATGATGAGATGTATGTGTGTATGAAGCTGATTTTATGAAGAAAAATGCCATAATTTTGATGCTTTCCCTGCAATAAAACTCAGTGCCATATGTCCATGTTTGAGGATGAATATCTCTCACTTCCATGGATGAATTTGGGAGATCTTGTGCTCAAATGAAAGAGGATCTATCATGGAACAAGTTTTGTGTTTGATTCAAGATGAAATGGGGTATTGAGATGCTTCAAAAGTGGAAATGAACATGATCACATGTGACTGCATATGGGATGGAAAAATGTGCATGCAGGCCTGGCAGGATGCCCAAGGCCAATTTAGTCCCATGGTTCCCTCTTTGATGCCTCATATCTTTTCAACCTTTGATCAAATGAATTTTTGCCCAACATGAAAGTTGTAGAGAACATGGAAATGAACGACTCTGATGTTCAATATTTTTTAATTTGGATCCTTCTTGATGGAGAAAACTGGCTGGACATTTGGCACACCACCTGTTTGATGAATTGCATGGCCGCTGGTACACCCATGACCTGGCTTTTAGGCAAAGTTGCCCTACTTTTGTCAAACTCTGATTGATCATATCTCACTCAATTTTGATCCAATAAAGATGTTCTTGCTATGGATTTGAAGCTCAAGATATGCTCTTTAATTGACTCAACTTAGGCCTGAAGTTTGAAACCTTGATCTTGAAGAAAAAGGCCTTGCAAATAGGTGCAAAAATGGCCTAAACTTGCCATAAATAGAAACCCTACGTTTCTATTTTAGGCAGGTTTGTGATTTATTGATTTTTCAATGAATCTCTTGACTTTTATTGATAAAATTTCAACCATTGAACATATTTAATGTGTGGATCATGATTTTGACCTCAAAAAGTCAAAAGTTGACTTTTTCCTATGCACAGTTGACCTTTTTCTATGCACAGTTGACTTTTCCCCAATTTCTTGATTTTCAAGTAACTGATCAATTGGAGACCTTCTGAAATGATTCAATACACAATATTCCATCCCTAGATACTTAACATCATGTGGAAAACATTGAAATCAAGTTTGAGCCAAAATTTCATTGGGAAGCCCTTTGAATCAGAAACCCTAATTTTGGCCCCTTTTGTCAGGAGATGTTGCACTGCTTGAACTTCTTGATCAATCCAGTTCTTCTAATGACTTGAGGATTCAATTGAGACCATGTGGACAACAAGAGACTCTTGAGGAATGTTGGGAGACACTTGGCTCTTATTCCTTGACTTTGAATGGCCATAACTTTGCAAATCAACTTATCATACACATTAGGCTTCAACCAATGAATGTATAATTTCTTTTATTTTGATTTTAATGCAATGCAATGTGTGATAATGATATGCCACATATTATGAAAATGAGAGGGGAAATTTCAGGGTCTTACTGAGAGTATTGCTACATATCATTATAATATGTTTTTTTTAAATATCTATATTATACATTCTTATTTACATATCATTATATAAATATATGTTGTATAATATTTACAATATTAGTTTACATCCAACATTTACTTAAATGCAATTCATTTTGCTCAAGATATTCAAACATGGGTGATTCTCTGATTCAATGCATCCATTGTGGAGCACTCATGTGGTACCAAGAGAGAATAAACAAGAATATACATACTGCAATGCCTAAGTACCAAATTTGTTGTGGAAATGGTAAGGTTCAGTTGTCACTTTTGAAAACTCCTCAATCATTACTTCAACATCTATTATTTTATTACAACGAACCAGAGAATAGAAATTACCAGATGCATTGTAGATTATACAACATTATGTTTGCTTTCACATCCCCGAGAATGGAAATGGATAACAACAGTCAGAGAGGAAGGGGACCACCTAACATAAGAATTCAGGGACAATCTTAGCATAGAGTAGGGAGCATGTTGCATTTGCCTGATCATTCACCAAAGTTTGATCAATTATACATTTACAACACTGACAATGCAATTGGTAATAGGATTCAAGGACTTGGGTAAGTATTCTAATTCAAGTTAACTAAAAATCAATTATAAATGCATTATATTATAGTCTATATGATCAACATTTACTATATATCATTATATTAGGGTAAACATTTTATTATTGCATGCAACAACAACTATATATTCTTCTAGACATTGTTACAAAATTGAAATTTATGTTGGATGCGTACAATACACACAAAGTATTTTAGAATGGTAAATGAGAGAATAAAACATTGTTTTGTACCTGATTTGAAGTTAAAGTTAATTTATGAAAGATCGACAAATGGAAGGATTTACAGCCAACCAATCGTTTTACAGGTTGTTGCACTAAATGTTGGAGATGTTGATATAGATTCTAAAAGGGATATTAAAATTGAAATACATAGTGAAAGACTAAAGAGAATTAGTGAGTTTCATCCAAGTTATCTTGCGTATCAATATCCATTTTTGTTTCCATACAGTGAATATGGTTATAAACTTAGACTACTTCATAGGGAAACAAGAAAAAATAAAGTAAGCAAGAGGAATATGCTTACAATTAGAGAATGACTTACATTTAGAATTCAAACCCGAACCATTAAAACTCATATTATTGTGATCAAGGCGGTTTTTTTCAACTATTTTTGGTTGATGGATTTACTATGATGGAATAGAGAGACTGAATTTTATTCATAAGAATTAGAAAACGCTTAGAGTTTCTAAGTATTGTAATTTGAATGATACCAAACAAGTAGTAAATATTGTAGGATCAAACAAAGGTAAAAGAGTGGTGCTACCTCCAAGTTATGTTGGAATTTAGAGGTTCATGGGACAACTTTATTTTGATGGAAATGTCAATTTGTAGCCATTTCAGATTTCTAGATCTTTTTATAACATTTACTTGCAACCCAACTCGCATGAAATTCAAATGTTTATTTCTAAAACTAACTTGTTGTCACAAATCATCCTGATATCATCCCAAGATCTATCAAAATAAAGTTTGATGAGTTGTTATCTAATCTAACAAAGAAACATGTATTGGGGAAGATATTTACGTGTAAGTCAAACATTTATGTTTCTTTAATATATAATCTTATTTACATAAGACTTTTTATTTCTTTATATTCCATTTAATATTAGATTTATCTAATTTCAAATCTTTACACAATTGAATTCCAAAAGCGAGGTTTAACATATGCACATATTCTGTTATTCTTACATTCGTCGAGCAAGTATCCAACAAGAGATGATATAAACCAAATAATTTTCGCAGAGATACCATTTAAAGAAGATGATAAGGAACTGTATCATTTGGTCAAAACACATATGATGCATGGTCCATGCGGTTTGGCAAACAAGTCTTTACCTTGCATGAAAAATGGAAAGTGCTCTAAGTTCTTTCCCAAGAAGTTTCAGTCTACTACCATTGTTGATCCGGATGGATATCTTGTATATATGAGAGGACAAAATGGTAATTCAGTGATGAAAAATCATTGTCATAGATAACAGGTATGTAGTCCTTAATAATCAAATTTTGTTGAAAAAACATCAAACACACATAAATATGGAGTGGTGTAATCAGAGCAGTTTAGTGAAGTACTTATTCAAGTAAATTAATAAGGGATATGATATAATCACGACTATTATTGTGCAAACAGATTCTAATGGTAATATTATGCACATAAATGATGATGAAATAAAGTAATATCTTGATTGTAGATTTGTGTCACCAAGTGAAACACTTTGGAGGCTCTTTTCATTTCCTAATCATGGTAGAAATCCTATTGTTGAAAGATTCTTTTACCATCTCGAGGATGGCAATTTTGTTTACTATACTTATTAAGAGATGATAAACGAAGTACTTGACAAACCAAGTGTGATGGAATCAATGTTTACTTCATGGATGGAAGTAAATAAAATTGATTCAAAGGAAAAAAGCCTGACTTATTCTTAATTTGTTTCTAAGTTTGTCTATGAGAAAAGGTATCGATGCTGGAGACCACGTAAAAAAGGTCATACCATTGGCAGACTTATTTGGGTTCCTCTAACTTCAAATGAATTATATTACTTTAGGAAGATATGAACCGTCGTTTAAGGACCAACATGTTATGTTGATATAAAATATGTGAATGAAAAGGTACAAAATAATTTCAAGGATGCGTGTTTTGAAATGTTATTTATTGAAGATGAAAAATAATATATTGCGGCTATACTAGATGCAAAAGATTAGGGTTCTGGTCACTTCTTGAGAAAGTTATTTGTAACTATGTTTATATCAAGTACCATCAATAAACCATGTCATATATGGGAATGAACCTGGATTTGGCTATGTGATTGTATTCTCTATCAACAAAGAAACATGATAAGTAACATAGGTAAGTGGGTTTTATATGTTGTCTCTGACTTAATATGATTTAATTGGGAATGTTTTTGCCTTTTGTTATGCATAATATGTATATTGACATCTTCATTGCCAATGTTGTTGCGTTAAACAATACATAACTCTTCAAAATTCTACCTTTCAAGTTGACCATCTCTTTGTTGAACTATTATTGAAACTTATTTATTATATGACTCTGCACATGAATTATAAAATTTGTATCTTGCAGATTGAATACACATCATAACCAATATATTCAAGTTTTTTGTTTTCTCTTAATGAGTAATATAGTAGCAATGAAAATGTTTGACCTATGTGTTTATTATGAAATATTCTAAATAAACCAAAAATTAAGTTTGATTGCTATATTGATTGGCTTTTAAATTTAATTTTCTTTGACTTATATTTTCACATATTTACAATTGACCGAGGAAGAAATAAAAAATAGGACCGTTATTAAAATTGAGAATCTGTTACAAGCAAATCGAAGAACTTTGGTTGAATTTAAAGGTATGCCTAAACCAAAATCATATGTCACGGGGCACATTGGTAACATGATGATTTTCAAAGATGGGGCTATAATCCTTATATAGAACGATAAAAATTCTATGATTTATTTGGTTCACTTACAGGTAATTTATTTAATAGCAAAACAATTTATATCCAAGTTATGTTAGTAAGAGATTTTTGGAGTTTTTAATGATAATCCTTATATTTCGATTGATAGATGAGCATCATTTAATTTTTGATAAAATCATGCAAGTTGTGAACAATGGAAAAAGAGGGGTGTTTTTTTTACATGGTGATGGAGAGACTAGTAAAACTTTCATATGTAGCACTATCAAGTACATTGCGGTCGCAGAAAGACAATCTTATTGTTCCTTCAAGTGGGATAACTTCGTTATTATTGTCAGGTGGAAGAACAACACACTCCAAGTTCAAACTACATGTGCCAACACTTGACAACTTCACATGCAACATTGAAAAAAATACTCAACATTCTAAATTATTGAAATCAAATGATTTGATAATATGGGATGAAACACCAATGTGTCATAAAAAAAATCTTTGAGACTTTGGATAAAATGCTTAAAGACATCATGAGTGAGCAGTGTCTTGATAATACAATATTTGGTGGCAAAGTTATTATTTTTGGAGGAGATTTTACATAAATTCTTTATGTTGTTCCAAGAGGGGTCGCTCTGATATAATACATCCTTCAATTAGCTCTTCATATGTATGAGACTAATGTCAGATACTTAGTCTAACAAAATATATGCAACTTTAATAAGGTCTAGTCCATAGAATATGACTAAATTCTCATAATGAATTTTAAATGTGGGAGATGGGAAGATTTGTGAATCAAATAATGGTTTGTAGATATTGAATTTCCTCAAGAGATTCTAATATCAAGTTGTGATTATCCTATAAGGGCAATTGTAGATATCACATATCTCAATCTGTTAGAAAATTACAAAAATGTAGATTTCTTAATTCAAAGCTATTCTTGTTTCAACCATTGAAGTAATGGACAAAATCAATCATTATGTATTAGACTTGATTCCATGTAAAATTATTTTGTGCATATAATTAATACTTAATCAATTTCAGTTACAAATATTTTAATGTTTTAATTTTATACCATTTTGTAGGAGAAGAAAAAGAGTATATGAGTTCTGATTCAATTGATAAAATGGAAGCCAATTATAATCAAGCTTATGAAGTTCTAACTCCAGAATCTCTGAGTTATCTAAGAACATCAGGTATACCAAATCATATGATCAAACTGAAAGTTTGAACACTCATTGTGCTAATTTTAAATTTGGATCAGGCATAAGTGTTATGCAATGGAATAAGATTAATCGCCAAAAGGTTAGCAAATCACGTCCTTGAGGATAAAATTATGTATGGAAAGAACATTAGTAACATAATTACATTCCCCGGATGTCCATGTCCCCTTCTGAATCACCATGGTCATACAAGTTGATTAGGAGACAATTCTCGATCATTGTCTCATACGCAATGATAATAAATAAATCCTAAGATTAATCGCGTAATAGTGTAGGATTGTATTTGCCTACTCTTGTTTTTTATCATGGACAATTGTATGTAGTAGTTGCAAGAGTGAAGAGTAAGAATGGTTTGAAAAAATCTTAATGCACAACAAAGAGAATGCATCAGGTTTGAGTACTACCAATGTTGTGTTCAAGGAGGTCTTCCAAACATTATCTTAGTTGATAAACGAGTATTCATTTATCTGATTATGCTATAAATTCAATCTTCATCTTTTAAATCTTTCTTTCAATGTTGTTTTCTAATTTTTCTTCCATCATGTTGTGGAATGATGGAAAAATGACTTATGAGATTATTGTTGCAATGGATGAAATGTTCTATTGAAGTCACAAATTATATTGGTTTGTTTCGAGATGTTTAGCAACATCTTCTTCTAACTTTTATTATGTATTAATCTCAAGTTTAAAACATTAAGTATATAACTTGAAATCCTTTTTTTGATAATGTTTGTATATGACAATATTACATACTGAATATTTTTTTAATGTATTGTTTGGATCAATGCATATTAGATTGATGCATATAATGATTATAAGATTGTAACTATGTGAATGTTAACCTAATGAATTAATAATTCATAAAATAAAAGTGAACGACCGTGTAATGTACATATTTTTTTTACTAGTTTTTCTATAAAAAAATCCTCTTGATTCCACTTATTTATTAGTATAAACAAAAAAAACATCGATTGATCACTATTTCTTTTGAAACAATTCAATGTATCACTATTAATATAGCTTCTCATATTGGAAAAGTGTAGAAAGTTATTGGAAAATGTATCTATTAAACATATAAACGTATCACACATTAGTGAAATTATCACAATTAAAACAAGGCAATTTTCATGGACTTGATGATAGTCAAAATTTCAAACCTCAAAAACGTGTGTTGACAACAACGTAAACTACACATGATTTATAAAAGTCTTTGTTCAACTCAACATCGTTCAAAACAAACCTCATCAACCATGGACGTGTCTCTCAACACGACACTCCGATTTGGATCACGAAACCATAATTCACTCAATTACTGTCATCGTAATCCAATTTCCATTTCAATCAATCTCAAGAAATTACCAACACTGATATTGACCGCAAAGAAAAAGTCAACGATTGAAGGTATTAGTGACGATTTGAATTCCATAGCTTCTCTTAATCTTGATTTCGCACCTTCTCGGAGACATGTTCGAGAAGCCTTCACTCATGTGCAACACAAACTAGACCATTTCTTATTCAAGGTGATTAATTCAATTATAGCTTAAACTTTTTTTTATTTCATTTTTTGAGGATTAAAACTTATATGTTTCAATCTCTTTCTGTGTTTTTCTTTAATAGACTGCACCTTCTGGGATCAGAACTCAAGAAGTAAGTTTTTTGTTTGTTTTTCTCATAAATGTCTTTTGCATGATCATTAGTGTACTATGAAGCACGGACTCACCGGAATACAGACATTTTGAAACCGATAATTTAAAAATATTGGACACCAACACCATTATATATACACGATATATACGTAGTATTTAAGTTTTATTTTTCAATCTATTATTTAAAGAGTTTAAAAAATATTAATCAAGATTAACGTCTTTAATTCTTCATTGATAACATTGTTTTATTTGATCTATAAAAATGTATAAGTTGTGTTGAAATTAAAAGAAAAAAAACATTTTTTTATAAAACACTGTATGAATTGATAGACAGTGTATGAGTGTCATATAAGTGTCGGGGAACACCGATTTAAAGAGTGTTGAATGAAAAAAACTATTTTTATAAGGACAATTGTCTGATTTTTCCGACACTTGTTTAACTTTTTCAATACGTATGTCGTATAAGTGGTATACAAGTGTTAGGACACCGATGCGTGTCGAACACCATGACTACTCCTATTGGTGTATGTGCTTCATAGGTATTGTATGTTTGAAAAATGATGTGAAGTTACTAATTTTGATTATCAGTGGTATGAAAGGAATTCAAGGGGATTGGAGATTTTCTGCAAAAGTTGGATGCCAGAAAATGGTGTTCCAATCAAGGGAGCTTTGTTTTTCTGTCATGGATATGGCAGTACTTGCACTTTCTTCTTCGAAGGTTTGTGTTTCTACTGTGTTATTGATTTTTTTGTTAACCGGGGTAGAAACATACCAAGTATGATGAAAGGGTATTCATTATTTGACTTTTTTGTTCAGGCATTGCTAGACGAATTGCTGCTTCTGGATTTGGTGTTTATGCGATGGATTTTGAGGGTTTCGGTTTATCCGAAGGATTACATGGTTATGTACCGAGTTTCGATGATTTGGTTGATGATGTTATAGAATACTCTACAAAAATTACAGGTATGGCCTTTAAGATTAGGACTTTCGTTCTTTATGTGATTGCGATTGAGGTTGCATTAGCGCGTTTGATTATGATTTTTCGATTTTCTTTTAATATGCGTATTTGTGTTGACAGCAAGACCTGAAGTGAGAGATTTGCCTCGATTTATATTCGGGCAGTCCATGGGTGGAGCAATTGCTCTTAAAGCTCATTTGAAGCAACCTAATGATTGGGATGGAGTCATCCTTGTAGCACCAATGTGTAAGGTATGTTCGTTTCGCTGTTGACACAGACACATGACATAGACATCAGACACGATACTGACATGATGTTAATCTGCTTTGGTTCTAAGATTTCAGAAGGCATGATACCATCAACTACGGTTTTGAATGTGTTAACTCTCTTGTCGAAAATGATGCCAAAGGCGAAACTATTCCCTTACAAGGATCTAACCGAGCTGATTATCCGAGAACCTGGCAAAAGAAAATTTGTTAGTAACTTTCTCAATCCCTTGTTCTTCAATACTTATCTAGTAATTGAAAATGATCATTAATCAAACTAATTATGTTATGATTTTCTTCTCTTATAGGCTGGTTACAATGTTGTTTCTTACGATGATAAAACGCGATTGAGAACCGGAATGGAACTCTTGAGTGCTACTCAAGATATTGAATCAAAATTAGAGAAGGTTAGTTTTTGTTACTTGGATAGTTAGAATTCTACTATATATTGTTATGTTTTTTTCTGCATGTAGTCATTGTTATATACAATTTTCAGGTTTCAGCTCCATTATTGATTCTTCATGGAGCAGAAGATAAGGTGACAGATCCATTGGTGAGCCAATATCTTTATGAGAAAGCTTGTAGCAAAGATAAGACTCTAAAGATATATGAAGGAGGTTACCATGGTATTTTGGAAGGTGAACCTGATGAAAGAATTTCTTCTGTTCATAATGATATTATCTCATGGCTTGACTTTAGGTGTTCTAGATGATTGAGGTTGATGGAATGTATTTCAAGAATTTTATTATGGTAGTTAGTTGCACATAGGATTTTTAACTTATGTAATGATCTAATATGAGACTAAAAAGAATAGACATTAGTCCTAGTGACTTAGTGAGTAGGAGAGTCTCTTTGGGGTGGTAATAAGTTTTTGGTTTAGAATATCAGTTTTAAAACTAAAATCCATTTGGCAAAAAGGAAGTTGATTTAATTTTTTTAATTAATTTCAAATCGGTTTTTCATTAAAATTTAAAAAATATATATTTTCTTTCTATATCTAAAATATATCTAAGAATGTACCACAGATGATCATTGACTACTACTCCAATCACTATTATGACTACTATTGACTACCTCTGATCTCTATACTATAACCATGGCCAACCAGCACATTGACCACTGTAGTGATCACTACTATGACCATTGGATACTTTTTAGCAAGAGTGCTAAAGTTATTATAAGTAGTAAAATAATTTGTCACCACAAATATTGTTTTATTCTAATAGAACAATTTAAATGTGTTTTGAAAAGTAAAATTGAGGGTGCGTAATTGACTTCGGTTAGCACAGGAAAAATAAATAATTATCAGATTAACAAATGATCAGATTTTATTTGAATTCCCTAAGTATCACTATTAATGATTGTGTTTATTTTCTTTCGATTAATCTCACATGCCTACAACTAACTAACATAACCCGTATACCCAATTTCCTTGATATATAAATCACTAAATTAAACAACTCCCTAATTTCTTAGATTTGTTAGAAGATAAATTAGGAAAATATAAAATGTTAATTTCTAGGTCACGACTTATAATTGTTTATTCTTAAACCAATTACTGAGGCGAATAATTACTCTAGGTCAAACGTACAGAAACTTAGGTTTAATATATGTGCTCGTTAAGACATAAACAACAATGCACAAAAGAGTAGCAAAATAAATATGCAATATCAATTTAAGCAAATAATACTTAAACAATCATATGTCTTAGGATATCAAAAAGAGGTTCATCTCCAAAACCCTAATCAAAAGTAAAATAACTACTCATGGTAGCAAAGCTAATACAAAAGAGATAAAGAAAAAGTACATGAAGTTCCGATAAAGAATTGGTCTTTGAATGATAAACCTTATCGTTCTAGAGCTTCGATGTATGCTTCAGTCGTTAACCATGCTTCCAAATTCGTACTAGTAGTAATCTTTAGTAAGAAATTGTCAAATCCTTTTTTAATGTATCTAAAAACTGTTCTCATCATGCCACGATTCATTCTTGTTGTGCCACGATGTGCTCGCAAATTCGTGATCATGCCACAATCACTTTATGTCGTGCCACAATGATGTGTTTTCTTGGTTGTTGTGGCACAAAATTGGCCTTGAAAATCTAGTAGCTTTTACATGTTTTCTTCTTATTCTCATCATTTTTTTCTTCTTTTCTCTTTTTTCTTCATTTTCTTGTAATTTTCTCACAAAACTAAGCATTTTTAAGCTCAAATTATATCAAATGACCAACTAGTACTCAATAAATTGTATGATGATAAAAAGTGATCAACCAACTCTTACCATTGTCCACCATCACTTCGACCACATATCTAACAACCGCTAGCGGGGGTCCCATTTAAAGTCAGAGCAAAACTCCGTATGGACTGACCCACACAAGGATTGATTGCACCCAATAGGATTCGAACCTAGGACCTTGAGAGGAGCAAACTCTTAAGACCCAAAACTCCACCACTAGGCCAACCCTTGGGATTATTTCGATCACCACTTTATCCATATATATATATATATATATATATATATATATATATATATATATATATATATATATATATATATATATATATATATTCTCTAATTTGACCACTGAGCACTATCAAGCACCACAATCTCCACCAACAAACCCCATTATCGCCACCATCAACCACCAATACGATCATCGTCGGCCACCACATTGAACACCGTTGACCACTATTGTTGTCATTGTTAATCACCATTACATATATCCCTTAATTTGTGCTCTCATCGCCACCATTGACTACCACTCCAACCATTATTCTGACCACCGTAAACCATCACTAACTACCACAAATGTGACGACCTACAATCACCGCTTTGAATTGCATTTGACAATAATCACCATTTTCAATCACTTATTAAAATATACTACTAAAAAAATACATTGTATATTTGTAATATTTTAATATTTTTTAAATATAATGATATGATTTGTTTGGATTAAGATGCATACATCCAATCCATTTTTCAAGATTATTTGAGTAAGTTTCTCATTTAACTTATTTTGAGTTTTGATTAATGTATTAGGTAAAATATTTTATTGTATTTGTATTAGATAATAGTCAAATTTCATAATATATAGCTTTTAGAGATATGCACTATGGATTTGGTTGTTAGGGAAAGACTGATATCAGTTTCTGCCATTGTTGCAGGCACGAGCTTTTTCAGAGATGCATCTTTGAATTGCATCCTCACTGGCTTTCGGAGATGCATATCTGAAACTTTACTGTATGCTAACTGATGTATTTTTTTGTATTGTTTCAAGAAAAATGGGTGCAACCAACAACGACAAAGTGAGACTCGTCTGTGAGACCCAACACCTGTCCGTTAGACGTGAGAGGACTGGTTACTTTCACCGCATCCACGGGTTTGATTGTGTGCTAGAGTATATTGAGGATTGGCCACATGTTTTCCTATAATGCTTGCGCAGAGGGAATAATGTTGTATGATAGTTTCGTGTGTATATTGATCAAACTTAGCACAATGACATGAATTGGACACCATACAACACTCACTAAGACATTGTTCCCTTCGACCCCATTTCATTTTACTATGAATAGTTGACATGTGGGGAGAATCTGATCTGCAGGTATTAACGCGGCGCAAAAAATACCTGAGTATAATGAATGCTCTAAATACACTAGAGTTTCCACCAAAGTCTATTTATTCCAAAAAGGAAAGGGAAAATGTCGATAAACCCTAAAAGAAAAAGAAAATGGTCGTCACTACCAAATTCGGGTCTGAGAGTCGATTATGCGAGGGAAAGAAATTAGCACCCCTCACATGCGTTGTACACAATGAGAACCATTTAATTAGTTTTGATATTAAGAGTGTTAGCATTTGTTTATTTGTTTTCTTCTAGTTATTAAAAGTTTGAAAGTAAAAAGGAAATAAAAGACTAAAAGTAGGTTTTTTAATTAGTGTGTTTGACAAGATTGAGAGTCTTGCTCCTACGTATCCTCAGGTGCGATGAGGAGATCAATGAGACGTAGTTCTTAGTGGAAAGAATATATTTTTGGATTTATTTATTATAGTGCTTGATGAGACATTGAATCTCGCTCCCATATATCCTCAGGTGCGATGAGGAATCAAGGCTACTTAGTTCTTTGTAGCAAATGAGTGTGTGTTGGTTAATTTTAATGAACGATATTTAGGTCGCATTCTAGTAGTTAAATGTTGTATGCATGCTCGCGTATGGGATACCTAGGTGTTTATTTGTATCGCGTTGGAATGGATCCATTTTAATAGTATTCTAGCAGTTAAACATTGCTTATATGCTCGTGCATGGGAGGCTTAAGAATTTGATTGTATCACGTTAGAATGGATAAAACGTTATTCGTTTATAAAAAGGTTTAATTGTGATTGTGTTGGGGAAAAAGGAATTTGATTGATTGAGTTTGTTTTTGGGTGAATGACAAGTATTTGAATGGTCAAGCTATACTTAATACTCGGGGGAGGAAAGAGGCATACACCCAATTAATCCTTTTTCATCCGACTTAATTATAAAATTTATGAGACTAATTTAGCCATGAACCCTTTACAGAAGACAAACATCTAAATGGTAAAGTTATATGGCTTGTATCTGAATAACGTCCAATTAGTAATTTTTCATCCCATTATTGAATTGGATTAAATTCATTTGATTATCGTGTTTTAAGCAGACAACGAGTATTCGAATGGTCAAGTTATAAGACTTGTATCCAAATACTCAGGATGAAAGAGGCATACGCCCAATTAATCCCTTTTCATCCGATTTTATTTGTAAAATTAGATTTTTTAAGTTTTTTTATTGTGAAAGAGGTTTGGTATAAATCGGGTCGAGATTCCTCAAAGATGACGAGCACTGGAATAGTCAAGCTACACGTCTTATATCCAAGTACTCGGGGAAAAAAGATCCATACGCCAAACTATTCACTTTTCATTTGTTTGGTGTGAAAAAGATTTGAAGTAATTGATTAAGCAGAAAAGAACTTGATGTTGATCAAGTATTTGATTCACATTTTTGGTTAAGTTTGAAAAATAATTGGTGTTGATTAACTATTTTGGTTTTTTGAGTTGAAAATGGTTTGATTACGAAATGGTTTTGAATTTGATGAAGGAGTGATGAGATATTTTTGAAAATCACTTGATGTTGGTCAAAGAATTTTGATTTTTTGAAAGATTGATTTTAATGGTTGTTATTTTTGTTATATTTTTTATTAATTAAGAAATTAATAAGGATAAAATAAAATAATAAAAACAAAAGGGAAGATGTAATCAAAATAAAGAGGTTTGCAAAATAAAATAAATGTTGGGCTTAAGGCCCAATATTTAAGCAAATAAAAAACACAAAGAGAGCACAAATGGGTGCATGAAAGCAAGTCAGGTGTGGTAAGCTGGACTCAATAGAACCCAAAGCTTAGGACCTAATTGATAAAAAAAGAACAAAAGAGAAGAGGGACTAGCGTCTGGCCGCCTGATTAAAATCACGTGGTTATTATGTGATCTTTTGGTCAACCTAATCATGGCCATTAAATATATTCAAGGTATAACGGCGTGGGTGCACACTGGGGTGCCTTGTACATGCCCTTGGTCAATGCTAAAGTCCACAGATTAAAGGGTGGATGGGGGGTCCATGTGGCTTCAAAAGAGTGGATGACTTTTGATCAAAAGAGGGGAGTTTGAACTTTGTTTCTCATTTTTCTCATTCGTTTTCTCTCTTTACGTTTCACAGTCTCTCTCTCTCTCTTATAAACACAAATCCAACATTCTCTCGCCTGTTTCTAAAATCAAACTCAAAATAATTTCCAGAAAATACAAAGAATGCATGAACAACCTCAAGAAGATTTATCCAGAAAACCTTCAAAACCACTTGAATAAAAAATCCCCAAGCATCAACCTTCACCCAAATCTGTTTCTAAACACGGATTTAACCAGGAAAGCAGCCAAATAACAACATTCAAACACATTCTAAACCCTTGATCTCGCAGAAACGGTAACCCCCCTTTTTCATTAAATTGTATAATTACATGCAAATAAAACATGATACCAAAGGGGAAAGGAATAAATCAAGTACAATAACAACAAAAGAATAAGAAAACTACCAAATGAAACTCCAGCTAAGGTCTTAAAAACTTCGGCACGGTGGAGAAAACCTCAGGTATGGAGTTCTCTTCCCCCTCATTTTATTTTTCTCACTTCTTCATCTACTTTCTTCTTTTTGAAATTATATGTGTGTGGTGTTGTTGTGCTTGAAGGTATTGTTGCAGAGGTTAGTAAATGCTTAGCTCAAAATTCTTCAGAGCTCGATATGAGGCTCTAGTAAGCTATGGAATAAGAGCTTTTAGTGAAGATTATGGAGATTGCAAGGGAGCTCAAAATTGCTCAAGGTGTGAATATGAAGGCTATTTCTTAGGGTTGTTCTTGGTTTATTTCTCTAGCAAATGAATATGATTATATAAGAGATATAATTTGGTTATATGAGAGAGAGAGAGTGTGAATTTTGATGTAAACATATGAGGGATTGCAAACACGTGGATTTGAGTGAAATTATGAGAGCTTTATTTGATTAAAATAATAGAATAATAATAAAATAGGAGAGATTGTGGCATTGGGGCAGAAATTATAATTATTAAAAAAAAGGAAATGGTGAAAGTAGAGATGAGTGGATGAATAAAAGCGTGAAAGGAGTTAATTATGTTTTAGGTTAAAATAAATAGAATAAGTGAAGGGAGTCAAAGTTACTGATATGTAGAAGTTGTACACATTGGAAAAGGAGGAAAGTCTAAGAGAATGAGAACAATTGTTTAAGGGAGAAGAAAAACACCATAACCAAACTTGTTTAGCTGCTAGAAATTCAGGTAACAGGGGAGACTACTTGAATATAGATGTATTGCATGAAGGATAGAAAGGGATCATCCCACTCCTATATGGTTTTCTCCATTGTTGTGATTTATGAATTCTTGAATGTAATTATGTATAATCCATGCTAAGTGTCATGTTTAATGTATAAACTTGTGCTCTGAGTATTATGAGATTTTATGCATGATAAATGAATATGAATCTGAATGTTATCACTAACATTGTTGTGTATTTGGTTTTATGAACAAAGTCTTGAATCCAAGGAATATTAATGAATTTGGATGTTAATCGATACATAGATATGATGTTTTAATGGGTGTATAATATGTATATATTATTTTCTGTGCGATTCGGGATACTGAGGGTCAAAATCGGAGTTTCGAACGAGCTCCGATAGTGAAAGCATAAATTTTGAGTTTTGGAACAACGTGACGGTCGTCACTGTCATACCCCAAATTTGTCCTACCTGTAAGCCATTTTGTTTCAGTTCATTAACCAATATAAAAAAAAATCCAAAAAAATACATTCCAGTTTGTCCAGTCAATTGAGTCAGGGTTCATTTGAAATCGCCAAGTCGAGTGTGTGTGTGTGTGCAGTGCTAAAAATAAGTGTGTGTGTGTGTGGTGGTGGTAAAATCAGTGGAAGTCCAATTCATGATCATTATCCTTTTCTTTCAATTTTAATTCAAAAAAAATCCATTTATATTCATTTCCTTAATATCCTTTTTTTTAAACCAAAATTTCCTTTTTATTATTTTCCTTTTTCCGTTCTCCGTTATTTACACAAAATTACAAGAAAATTCCATTTTATTATTATTATTATTATTATTATTATTATTATTATTATCATTATCATCATTATTTTTTATTATTCTTTTTATTTCATTTCCTATTTCATTTTTATTACTATTTTTATTATTATTATTTCCGTTAATATTTTTATTATTTCTATTATTATTATTTTTATTATTATTATTATTATCATTTATTATTATTATTATTATTATTATTATTATTATTATGTTTGTCCGACATTACTAACTCAACACATTGCACTCACAACCACAAGAATTTACATGCAACCATTGTTTCCCAACGTGAAATTCAAGGGGTCCCACAAAACTCAGTAGCCACTTTCATACAATCCAATGCAGCAAATACATTTTTCAGCCACTTGCAAAACAAAAGACCCACAATGCCAACATTTTATACATCATGCACCTTTCCACAACGTTTCTACGCTACACACTGCCAAAAATTATAACCAACACTTGACCCCACAGAAAATTTCCAACGCAAAATCCAAGCCAACACACATGATGATTCCTCTAACACAACCCTTCCACTGCAACAAAAAAACGAATTTCTCGTACATTATTCCAAAAGGAACGCGTATCCCACATACATGGCCAAATCTCTCAGAAATCACCAAAAATCACAGCTCAAAATTCCTTCTACAAACTTTATTCCCAAGTGTTTCTCTTATGCCCTTCACTTCTCCTATTTAAGAACACTCATTCACCATTCCAAAACAATCCTGGAGAGCACACTGAAATTCTGAAAATAATAATAAACCAAGCTTCAAAACAAAAACAAAAACTCAACAAATAAATCTTCAATCTTCCATCAACACAAAACCTTCCTTCTTCTCTTTCAACAAACTCCATACAAACTGAAAATACACATTCACCATCTGAAAAATCACAATCACCCTCACTTAGAAACAAACACATCTCACACACCCTTTACAACCATTTACCTCCATTAAACACCTCACACCATAAACACCACCAAACTGCGGAAACAAAAGAAATAATCGGAGATGAGAGAAGTGAGAAACAAAAAAAAAATCGAAACCAACACAAAACCTCACCTTCAAAGAAACCGAACATATCCAAAACAAAAACGCAGAACATTGAGTGAGAACCGAAAGATCACGAAATCAGAGAGAGGCGGATCCCTGAGACACTGCGAGTGAGAGTGAACAGAGAAACTGAGGGAAATCCGAGCGAGAAGAGATATTTGAGAGAACGCCCTCAAATCGAAAACTCAGAAAACCAAGATAAGAAAAAAGCTGAAACCGAAAACCTTTTCCATCATTCACCACCGCGAGCTGAGAATTGAATGAGAGAAGTTGGAAAACGAAAAAAAACAATCGAGAAATCATGAAAACGAAAAGTACAGTGACAATATATTTGGGAGAAGAGGAACACCTTTTGTTGCCTTTTCTGATATTAACTATCCTTTTTTTATTCTTTTGTTTTTTATTTGTTTCATGTGTGTTTGTTGGACTTTAAACCCGTGGATTTGTTTTCTCTTCACGCACACTCTACCAAGTTGAAACTTTAATCAATAATTTTGATCAAATTCAAGCAACCTTTGAATCTTGATCTCACCACTTGCATCCACTTGTTTCTAGTTACCCTTTTCTGCCTAGGTAATTTAACAAGCCTACAAGTATGATTTTTTAACCACTCTTGACTCCACATGTTTTCAAATGTCTCCCTAAAGGTTTTTCTTCTTTTATTTTGTAGTCCTTCAATCACATTAAAAATAAAATATCCAAGGCTATCATAACCATACACCTTTGAGATGTTACAATAACCCTCCTTATCTTATCTGAGTTAAATGATAATCAAAGATCTCATTCACTCACTACTACTAGCATCTATAGTAGGAAACTCCACCTCAAACTGAGTTTTCTCCGTTATAGTTTTTACCAGGTTTCTCGCTTGATTTTCACTATTCTTCTTCTGAAGAAATTCTCTACCAACCAAGTAAGTTGTTTTAACCTCAGCTCTTCCCTAAAAACTCAATAACAACTCAACGGTAACATGCACTTTTATCCCTTGATTTCTGCAAAAATCATTATACTCCTCTGAAACTTTCTCAAGGCATTCATAATGCCTTAAACTCAAATCCCATAGCTCTTCCTTGTCAAGAAAGCCTCCACTAGTTAACGATGAATGAATAACAACATTTGAACCTTCTAAAATATATAATCATATATTTTAGACCCTTTAGCAATAACTAATTCATCATGCAAAATCTTCAACTCTCCACGTTCAACTATAGTACAATAACCTAGATCATCAAACATACTTATATATAACAAATTTCGCTTGAGTTCTGGAATATACCTCACATTGTGAATAAGAAGTTCACGATCATTAAACATTTTAAATCTAACCGTACCAATACCATGAACCTTGCATGTATTATTATTACCAAGGCGAACTACTTCACCTTGCATCATCTTCAAAGTTTCAAAGTATTCTATTCTTGGACACATGTGATAAGAGCAACCTGAGTCAATGACCCAACTATCTTCAGTTTCCAAACTTTATAGTATTAATGCTTCGACATACTCATAATTTTCCTCACCCAAGGCAACTGCAGCTTGAACAAAATATTCATTGACCTTTCTTTTAGGACAATCCCTTTTAAAGTGACCAATTTTCTAACAATTAAAACATTTTATCTTTGACTTTTCAGACCTCTTTGATTTGGACATCCCTTTAAGCCCATCTCCTCCTTTTGACACATTTAAGCCTTCACCACTATCTTCAATCTTCAAATCTTTCGACTTTGAAAATTCTTTGGATTTCACTGCCGTTTGGACTTCATCCAAAGTAATAATACTTTCCTTACCATAAGGAATGACATCCTTAAAATGTTCAAAGGATTTGAGTAATGAATTCAACAGGAGAAAATCCTTGTCCTAATCATCAATCTTCACTTCAATATTCTCAAGATCATCGATAATCTTGTGAAATTCTGTAAGCTTCTCAACTATGAATTTGTTCTCCACCATTCATAATGAATAAAGTTGTTGTTTCAGATACAACTTGTGAGCCAAAGACTTTGTCATGTACAATGATTCAAGTTTTATCCACATAGCAACCACAGTTTTCTCCCTGGAGACTTATCTTAGAACTTTATCCCCGAGGCACAAGATAATGACACTCTTGGCCTTATCCATCATCTCGGTCTTTTGTACATGTGTAAGCTCTGCATGCATCAATGCTTCACTCTTCAAAGCATCGATACATTTCTTTTGAATTAAAATTGCTTGCATCTTAATTTTCCACAACCCGAAGTCGTTGTTACCGAAAAAATTCTTAATCTGCCATCTACTAACCATGATGCTCACTTTGCTCCTCGCTCACCACCATTTGTTGTGAATCTTATTGTGAATTACAACAAAATTTAATATCAATTTGTGGGGAAAAGAATAATAGCAAACAAAATAAATGGTTTAAATCAATAATAATCCATACACAGATAATATAATAGAATAAGGCAAGAACAAAATGAATGTTTGTTTACAATCTACTCTGGAAGATAGAGCAGCTATCCAATTCACTATACTCAAGAAGTTGTTATAAAAGATTATAAATGAGTTACAAGAAAATAACTTTCACCTTCAGGTTCCCAAGAACAACCCTGAAGGCACTCAAGAACATCTCTATTTTCTACCCAAGTCTTTCCTAACCTCTCCAACTCTCAATATATGTGTTGAAACCTAATACCGTTAAACCTTTGCTCTCCCTTGTTGGTGTAAACCCTAATATTGTCACACACCAAACATATAAGAGATACATATTTATAATAACAAATACCCAACAAACAAAGTCAAAAACCACAATAGCCCGAAACATGCCAAACGAGAAACTATCGAAAAGCCCGAAAACCTGAAATCACTATTCACCGTACGAACATCACTATTCATCTGTACGAACTTGGTTATTCATCCGTATGGACGCCACTATTCATCCGTACTAACACTATTCATCCGACCAATTTTTTTCTTTCTTTTCGACTTTTCGTCTGACTTTCTTAAACTCCCGATTTTCGCGGTAAATGCAATCTTCGAAATATGTTTTCCTTCTCTTCATCAACAAATATTTTAAGGCACATTTACAATATATACTCATGAGGAGTAAGTGTTATTGTGAGTTGGAAGAGGAATATGAAACTCTCTTCATTTTTATTTATTGTTTTATCGTCGTTTACTTGTAACTATTTCTCTGATCTGTAACATCGGGAAACATGAAATTTAAATTATTGAGTTAATGCTTGAATTTTGGTTAATTTCATTTAGTACTTCAATTGAAGAAATTATGGAATTTTACGTTATTTATCTTGAGTTCTACTTCGACTAGTTTTAAAATTATTTGGAAAGTATGCATGTTATGTTTGAGTAACATCCTAAAATGATGGTTTTATCCTTTAAATTAAGAGTCGGATTTTAGGGTGTTACACATTAGATATTATTCACCATCTTCAACCTTATACGAAGAAACTCTTGTTGTGGTGTTCAATTCTAAAGATTGAGTGTGAGAGATAGATTAAGGTACATTAGAAAATATATTTTTTTTGTGAAGTTTTGTCTATTGTATTAGCACAAAAGAACATTTCTTGTTCACATTAATGGTTGGTGTTTATCAAGTAAGAAAAGAGTTTTATTCATACTTCTAGGAAGACATTGGTGGATCCGAGTAAAAGTTGTCATAAAACAAAATTAGGAGTTGTTATTATTCGTTGGTGAATTACAATTGCTTTGACTCTAAGTTATTGGATTTAAATTGCTTGTCAAATCAACTTCAAATTCTATAGAGTTGATAATATTGATTGAGTTCTTATTTTAATGATATTAAAGAAACAATAGTTTTGAATCCATTCACCACATTCTTGTTTCTAGAATAATTTTTTTTTTAATTTTCTTTAAAAATGACAGGTCTAATCAAAATCCCCTTTTAGATTGTCTTTATATTCTCATCCAACAAAGATGAATATAAAAAGATGAATGTATATTCAGAGGTTGAAGATGAATCTAGATTGATATAAAAAGATGAATGTATATTCGGAGGTTGAAGATGAATCTAGATTGAAGGAAGAGAGAAAAAAGAAATTATGAAGAAAATGAGAGAGCATAGAAGGCCTAAAATGACCAAGAATGCTTATCTTTTGGTTGATTAATAAACAAGAAGATAACCCAAAGTCCTTGGGAATCCAATAAAACGTTGATATAAATGTTACGCACAGATGTTGACATAAAGTGATTTTCTAAGCAAACGAAGATATAGTCATATAATAATCTTTAGGAAATTTTGGTGGTGTATAACTTGATTGGCATGTGTAGCAATATTGCAGTGATGAAGATTATTGATTTGATCATCAATGATGAAATCGTATTGTGAAGTTTATAAAGAAGAACAGAGTTGTAATCCACTACTACCGTGTTAAACATAGTCCATTGAACACCTTAATCAATAATAAAATTTCATCAAGAAAAAAAAAACAGAAAATAAATGAAATAAAAGTGAAGAAAAATAACATTTCTTTTCTTAACATTTACAATCAGGTGAGCTTAAAATAAATAGGCGTGGACTTGCAAGAAAGGTCAATAAAATTAAAAAGGGACTGGTAGTTACAACTAACCAAATATAGCATAAAAAATAAAAGGCCTAATTATGTTTGACAAATAATGTTAATTTAATATACATGCATGTACAAGTGGTCAATAATATGTTTTCATGCATATAAATTAAATGTACACACATGTATGACTCACACATTGGTGAATGATGAATTCATTTTACTCTCAATAGAAAAAAAAATATAAAACTAATGTTTAATATATCTTTCATTTTAATTTTTAAGATGAAAAATATAAAAAAAATATATATTTCCATCTTAAAAAATTGATGATTTTTTTTAATCAAAATTAATATATATATATATATATATATATATATATATATATATATATATATATATATATATATATATATATATATATATATATATATATATATATATATATATATATATATATATATATATATCTTTCATTTTAATTTTTAAGATGAAAAATATATATTTCCATCTTAAAAAATTGATGAGTTTGTTTTAATCAAAATTAATATATATATATATATATATATATATATATATATATATATATATATATATATATATATATATATATATATATATATATATATATATATATATATATATATATATATATATATATATATATATATAAACTTATTAAGGATGTGTTTGTTTTAAATTAAGAAATAATTGAAATTTTATCATTATTATTATTTGGAATGATATTTCTGTATTGTTTGACAAAAAATAATTTTTTTTAGGAATGTTTATATTATTTATTCAATTTCAAAATCATAAAAATAAATAAATAAATAAACATAATTAGAAAAAAAAATTATAATTAATTAAACTTTATTTCTATGAGAATATTGAATTCACACCCTTTAAATATTAGAATAAAAATTGAAAAATGATGTACAAATAAAATTTCAAAAAATAAAATATACCTTAAAATAATTTTTAAAAAATTGAATAAAACACGGGGATGATGCATTCCCATATGACAATATTTCCAAAAATATTTTTAACAGCCTTAAAATAAATACACCATAATAATTTCTAACATATTAAAAGATAATATATATATATATATATATATATATATATATATATATATATATATATATATATATATATATATATATATATATATATATATATATTTATATATATATATATATATATAATTTAAAATATAATCATTATATAAATTTATATATATCAATTAAAATATTGATTATAAATTTATTTTATATATCAATTATATAAATTTTAAAATTATATATATCAATTAATCATCGAGTTTAATTTTTAAAATCATGTTGGTATTATAATAATATAATAAATAGTTAATATTTTACTATCAATTAAATATACTTTAAAAAAATGTCTCTAAATATTTATTATAAATAACAGTAAAATACTTTAAATTTGATATTTAATTATTTATCATTTAATTTTTGGTAGAAATAATTATATTTTGTCCGTAAACTGATACTAATAGGGTGAGTAGAGTGTATAATATTCAAAGGAAAAAGGTGCGAAGAGGTGTCACGGTGGTTTTGTTCCGTCGGAGCTGGGAGTTGACGGTGGCATCCAAATCAGTAATATGTCACTTCTCAATCAACTCTTTAACAGAGGCGTTTTCTCCACTCGATGGTGATTTCTCTCCTTCATCACTCTTCTCTGCTTGATCCATCTCTTTTCTTCTATGATTTTGCGGTTTCGGATTGCCTTTTTTGTTTGAATGCTTCCGATTCTAGGGTTTATGCATTAGTTTTTGTGAGTTTATCCGATTACATGTTTCTTAATTAAGTTTCCGTCACTTTTCATATCATATGTTTGCTAAATTGATAATTAAATTGTTTATTGTATCGAAATTCAATTTCCATTATGATCTTGAGTAGTATATGTAGGTAGTATATTTCAGAGATTTATTCAAATTTGGTTTTGTTGGATTTGGATCTTACTACCGTTGCTGGAATTGAGCTGTTTTTGCTAAAAAGAATTGGGATTCTTAGTAGATGGATTGTTTGCATAATAATCTGTGGTGTGATTTGTGAATAATAAGATCTTTTTAGGCTATGTTGGATGGAATGTAGCGGAATGGAGCGAACAGAATGAAGATTCCATTCTATTGTTTGAAAATTTTAGACTATGTTTGGATTGATGGAATGAAGCGGAATGGAACGGAATAAGGTTATGTTCTATCGTTTGGATCGATTAAAAAAGATGGAATGGAGCTGAATTGGATGGAATGCATTCCATCTCATTCCATCATTTTTTGTACCTCTAAATTGGGCGGAATGACAAAGTTGCTCTATTTCATCATGAAGTACCCAAACAATGGAATGACATCTTTATTCCATTCCATTCCGCTTTGTTTGTTTTACAATCAGAGAGGAAGAAATATGGGGTGGAATGAAATTCATACCACTACATTCTGCACTGCTCCATCGGATTTTAAATGATTCAAACAATGAAATACCACTCCATTTCATCTCATACTGCCCTGCTCCATCCGATTCCATCAATCCAAACAAAGCCTTAAATTCTTCCTCAATATGTATGTTGTACTAAACTTCTATTTCATTCTTTTTTTTTCATCTTGGTCTTTGGTAGCAAAACATGCCTGAACCTCGCAATTTCACGCATGAAGTTGCTACAAAACAAGAGAGATGTTCAACTGAAACAAATGCGCAAGGAGATAGCTCAATTTTTGCAGGCTGGCCAAGAACCAATTGCTAGAATTCGGGTAATCCCTCAAATCTTGGTGAATGGCTACTACTTTATGTGTCTTCTTTTCTCGTGTTGACTAATTTTTGTGTAAATTGCATTGATTTAAATAGGTGGAGCATATTATACGAGAACAAAATATATGGGCTGCATATGAAATATTGGAGTTATTCTGTGAATTTGTCCTTGCACGTGTACCTATAATTGAGAACCAGAAGTAAGTTTATAAAGGTCCTTAAAGTTTATTCTTATTGAACATGCAGTGTGTTGCTTTCTTGATTTACGTACTTGAAATTTAGCACTCATGCGAATCACATTGTGTTTTTTCTTATATCCACAAATTTCTGTTAGATTGTAGTTATAGATTGGTGAAGTTTTTTGATGGAACTTTGCAAAAATAAGAAACTGAGTGATCACTTTATGTATCTCCAAGCAACAAAATATTTCACAAGTGACTCTTTTTCTTTTTCAATACATTATCAAACAGTAGCAATGGGAAGGCTGCGTACTCTATTGGTAAATTGTTTTAGAAATTAGAACAGAATGACAAACTATCTCTATTTTGGATACTGTGGAAGTGCGAATAATATGTGGGACAAGATGACTCGCTCAAGAGATTAGAAAGTAGCAAAAGAGACGTTTGGAGAATCAAAAAGTTTTGGACCTAGAAGTAATAAATAATTGTAGTGGTGGAACGAAAATGTTTAGATCTTCAGAGTAGCGTTAGAGTTAGAAAGGAATGTTTTTAAGATTGCTCTAAGTGTAAAAACGTCAAAATTTGGGAAACTTATAAGAAAGTTAGAAAAGAGAACAAAAAAGCGGTGAACAATAAAGGAAGGGTAATTATTCTCCCGATAAATGCTAATCTAGTCATAATGAGCTGTACAGGAAAGCAACTTATAATGAGTTGTATGATATTCAACATATTCTAATAATAATAATACTAATATTACAACACTTCCCCTCAAGTTGGGGAATGGATATCTATCATCCCGAGCTTGCAAGTAAGATCTCAAAACCACTCCAAGGGAAGTCCTTTGGTGAGCACATTAGCTAACTGAAGTCCTGATGAGACATACTGTGTAGAAATAAGACCACTATCCAATTTCTCTTTGATGAAGTGTCGGTCTATCTCTATATGTTCTGTTCTGTCGTGTTGGACCGGATTGTGAGCAATACTAATGACAAACTTAATATCGCAGAAAAGTCTCATAGGAGCTTCATATTTTATTTTCAAGTCATCTAGAATGATCTTCATCCACAACAATTCACAAACTCCTTGAGCCATGGCTCTAAACTCTGCCTCTGCACTTGATCTGGCAATTACATTCTGTTTCTTACTCCTCCATGTCACTAAATTTCCACCTAGGAACATACAATATCCAGTGGTGGATCTCCTGTCAACAATTGACCCTGCATTATCTGCATCAGTATAAACCTCCATAGACAACCACTCACTTTTCTTGAACAGTAGTCCTCTTCCTGGGCTCATCTTTAGATATTGCAAGATTCTATCCACTGCCTGTAAGTGCCTCTCCTGTGGGTCATGCATGAATTGAATGACAACACTAATCGAATAAGTTATGTCAGGCCTGGTGTGAGATAGATAAATTGAGCTTTATCAATCCTTGGGCTTTCCTCATCACTCCCAATCCTGTGGTTTTGCTCTATAGGCACTTTGGTGGGTTTATCACCCAACTTGTCAGTCTCTTTTAGAAGGTCAAGGACATACTTTCTATGAGAAATGAAAATGCCTTGTTTTGAGTATGTTACCTCCATACCTAGGAAATATTTTAACTTTCCAAGGTCCTTCATTTCAAACTGAGCTGCCAACTCCTTCCTCAAGTTCTTTTTCTCTAATTCATCATTACCTGCTATGATCATATCGTCTACGTAGACTAACAAAAGAGTGAGTTTACCATTTTGAGCATGCTTTAAAAAGTGAGTATGATCACCTTGGCTTTGTTTATACCCCAAGGACACCATTACATGAGAGAGCCTCCCAAACCAAGCCCGGGGTGATTGCTTGAGCCCATATATGGCCTTTTTTAACCTGCAAACCTTATTACTTCCTGAAGTAGGGTCATATATGGGTGGGATCTTCATATTCACCTCTTCCTCCAAATCTCCTTGCAAGAAAGCATTTTTCACATCAAACTGTTGCAACTCCTAATCAAAGTGAGTTACCTAGGAAAGAATGATTCTTACCGTGTTCATTTTTGCTACTGAAACAAATGTCTCTTCATAATCAATTCCATAGGTCTGAGTGTATTCCTTTGCAACTAGCCTCGCCCTATATCTGTCGAGAGTGCCGTCGGATCGGTATTTTACCGTATATATCCACCTGCAGCCTACTGCCTCTTGTCATTTGGCTTCTCAATAATCTCCCAAGTTCCATTTTTCTCTAGTGCATGCATCTCTTCATTCATGGCTTGAATCCAGTTCTTATCCTTTAATGCTTCTTGTAGTGATGCAGAGACTCTAATAGAGTCAATAGCTGAAATAAAACTCTGATGCTGCACAAAAGCTTTTTAGTAAACACAAACTGGGTTATAGGGTATTTGGTAAAATACCTTTTTTCTTTTCTCAAAGCAATAGGTAGGTCATCAAGGTTTGGCTCACAAGAATTACTAGGCTGAGGGTTCAGAACACTTACCTCAAGTTCAGACAATTGGACTTGTTGGGGCAGAACATGTTTACCTTTCCACCTTTTACGCTAAAACTGTAACTTGTATCTGTCAATATTATTATGCACCGGTATTGGTACATCACCACCATCCTCATTAAGCATCAAGGGCTCTTGTATTACATGAATAACAAGAAGAACAGACAACTCAGGAGACGGCTCTGGTAACTCAGGAGATGGCTCTGGGTCCTGTATTAGAGGAATAACTGGAAGGATAGACAACTCTGAAGACTCAGCTTCTTAATTATTCTCCCCCTGAAGCTGAGGACTGGGATAAAAGGACTTAGATTCCTGAAAAATAACATCCATGGATATATAGACACGACGACTAGGAGGATGATAACACTTGTACCCCTTCTTATCTGAAGCATACGTTTAATAGCCCGAGGATCTAACTTACCCCGATGAGGATCATGAACATGGACAAAGGCAGAACAACCAAAGACACGATTATGAAGACTTGACATAATGGGCACGGACGAAAAGAATCGAGTCAGGACTTGCACAGTACTAACACCAGATAACACCCTAGAAGGTAACCTATTGATTAAATAAGCAGAGGTCAAGACAACTTTCCCCCAATAAAATTTAGGAACATTCATTTGAAAGAGTAATGCTCGGGTGATTTCAAGAAGATAACAATTTTTTCTTTCAGCAACTCCATTTTGTTGTGGAGTGTCAACACAAGTCAACTCATGAACAACACCATTAGTTTTGAGAAAATTGTGAAAATTTTGGTTTACATACTCCTTACCATTGTCTGACCGTAACCTTTTAATAGGTTTCCCAAACTGTGTTTTAACCATTTGAAAAAAGTTAACAAACAATTGACACACTTTAGACTTATCTTTCATAAGAAAAACCCATGCAAATCTGAGTATAGTCATCAATAAAAGTAACACACCATTTTGCACTAGAAATATTGGAAATGGATGAAGGCCCCTATACATCAGAATGAACAAGATCAAATGGTTCGACACTCCTAGTATCACTAGGGGAATAGGTTGCTCGATGAGATTTGGCAAACTGGCACACATCACCATGAAAGGAATCAACACACTTTGGTAAATAAGTGAGGGAATAGAGACCTGAGCATGTGGAAAGGAGGATGTCCAAGACGCCTGTGTTGGAGCCATATTTGAGTATTTGGCCATGACTCTGAACCAACTTGATGACACTTGCTTTCCTTATGAGGCAGACAATATAATCCGTTCTGTTCCTCAGCAATTCCAATTGTCTTCCCTGTGACAAGGTCCTGAAAAACACAATGAGAATGAAAAAAGGTTACAACACATTTCAAGTCTTTATTGAGTTTATGGATGGACAAAAGATTGTTAGATAGCTTAGGGACATGAAGCACATGATTTAGGTGGAGAGATGGGCTTAGACGGATGTTACCAGATCCGACAATCGGGGTTTGGGACCTATTTGCACCGGTAATATGACGTTTATTAGGTAAAGGTGAATAAGAAGAGAGGTATAACATATATGGAGTCATGTGATCAGTTGCACCGGAGTCAATAATCCATATATCTTTAGAATAATAGCCATTTAAAGCTAAAAAGTTAGATTTCTTACTGGTCATGGTCAGAGAACTAGTGTTTGAGAACTTACTTAAGGAGTCCATAAAGAGAAACAAACCGTCTCGAGCCAAGAGAGGATCGAAGGGCTGCCAATGAGAAACACCAACAAAGATGACAACCAAACAATCAAGGGCTGCAAACAGCAAGAAACAAAGGTACAACGATGAAGGTTGTCTTGAAAAAAACAGCGATGAAGGTGAAACCATCCGGATATGCAGCGGCGGTTGAGTGGTGCACGACGGCTGCAAAGTCACCAAGATCACTAGGGTTCCAGGATAAAGGGAACCTTGACCAAGGAAAAGGGCAGTAATAAGAACGGCTAGTGTTTTGAGCGCGGAAGCAGAGCCCCTAGAATTGGGTGCTCTGATACCATGTAGAAATATGTAATATCTTATATATTTTGTAAAGAATACATAAGACGTATTTATAGACTATAAATCTATCTAAATAAAGGAAGGGTAATTATTCTCCCAATAAATGCTAATCTAGTCATAATGAGCTGTACAAGACAGCAGCTTATAATGAGTTGTATGATATTCAACATATTCTAATAATAATACTAATACTACAACAATACCAATTCTTAGGAAACAAGGAAGGAGAAATATATGTATATAGGTTTGTTAAGGAAATAAAAAGAAATACAAAAAACTTGGATCAAGTGAAGTGTGCTAAAGATGAAGACAGAGTTTTGTTTTAGCGCTCTGGAAATGATGTAAAGGATAAATGGAAGAAATATGTTTGCAATTTATTCAATGAAGGATATGAGATATTACCAAATTCTATCAGGCTAGACATTAGAGAAGAGAATCAAAACTATAACTACAATCGTTAGATTAAAAAATATTAGGTAAAAGAAGCGTTAACAAGCATACTTGTTGATGTGTGGAAAACTCTTGGGAGATAGAGAGACATTGAGTAGCTCAACAAACTTTTTAACAAAATTATGAGATCAAAGCAAATTTCGGATGAATAGAGAAAAAACACTTTGATTCTGATCTGTAAGAACAAAGGGACAAAGTTGCAGAGATAGTCCTATCTGGAGAGTCAAGGGAAGAATTAAGTAAGAGGTTGGATGCCTTGAGACAAGACTTAGAAATGTATGGTTTTCGCTTGAGAAAAAGTAAGGCGAAGTATATGAAATGTAAGTTTAGTAAAAGGAGAAACAATTCTAATTTAGAGGTGAAAGTTGAAGATCATATCATACCACAAGTTACGCGGTTTAAGCATCCTTAATTCATTGGACAAATTGATGGAAAAATAGTCGGAGATGTAATCCATCAAATTCAAGCTGAGTAGTTGAAATGAAGGAAAACATCAAGTATTTTATGTGATATGAAAGTACGAGTCAAATTGAAGGACAAATTTTGTTAAAAAATTGTAAGACCAACGATGATGGATGAGACAAAATGTTGGTCGGTAAAGAACCAACACAAAATAAACTAAGTTTAGCAGAGATGAGAAAGTGGCGTTGAGTGTGTGGTAAGGTTATACGAGATAAGATTAGAAATACTATATTAGAGAGTGTTGGAGGTAACATTTATAGTAGAAAAAATGGTGGAAACTAAACTTGAATAGTTTGGCCATGTAAAGAGAAAACCCGTGGATTCAATAGTAAGAAAAGTAGATCAGATAAAGGATAGTCAAACTGCTAAGAAAAACTATTAAGAAAGATCTTGAGATTATTGAGTTTAATAGAAACCATACGTTTAGGTAAACAACTGTATATTATTGAATGGGAAGATGGTGAGCTCAGGACTCTACAATTGTAGAAAACGAAACAAGAAAATGTAAACCATTGTTGTTTCTTAACCAGAGCACGAAACATTGAATGGGAAGATGGTGAGCTCAGGACTCTACGATTGTAGAAAATGAAACAAGAAAATGTAAACCATTGTTGTTTCTTAACCAGAGCACGAAGCTCCTAGACTGGAGAATATTCTCCTTACTGTTTTCTAACAAACTTTCTGAATGACTTCACACTATCATTGCCTCTCTTTTATAATAGTAAATCTCTTAAAATTAGGGAAGATCCTAATTGACCCAACTGTCTAGATGCCGTAAGTGTGACTTGGGCCCAATGGTTTATTCATCAAATCCGTTGGACCATGTTGTCCTAAAGGCTAGCATGAGAGCATTGACTTTTCGGCCATACTCCGGGTTCCTAACTGATGATTTGCTTGTGCCTTTCCCACTTGATAGTTTTTCTTGGCGTTATTATATTCACAACAAACATACCATGTTCCTTCTTCTGTTTTGGGGTTTGACACTGCATCTTCGCAACTTTTCCCTTCCATTCAAAATAAATTGCCATTTTTTTCCAATTAAATATCATCTTATCAAGTTTGTGTAGCCAATCCACTCGGATCATATCTACCCCTCGTAATTCCAATATGTAAGCCTCAACAGTGGTGTGAAACCTTCCTATTTGGATGTTGAACATCCCACACTTCTTCATCATAATTGCGCAAGTTTTGTTGCCAAATTTCATATCGTCGTAATTACGCAAGTTCTGTTGCAAAATTTCACGTTTAATGCTTCAATTGAAAGTTGCAAAGATGCTGCCTATTTTGGAGTCCCTAAATTGTGACTCGCACCGGTGTCCACTATCATCGTTAGTGACATTCCTTTCAGATGTAAGGGATAGGGAAAGGATTGTGAACTCATAAAGTTGCATCCCATGCCTTCATCTCCTTCCATGGCCTCAATTGCAAGCACCTCTCCCTTGTTGTTACAGACCTCGTCGTTGTCTAAGATCACTAGGTAGAGTTGCTTTTCTCGCACCGGTGTCCACTATAATCATTAGTGACATTCCTTTCAGATGTAAGGGATAGGGAAAGGATTGTGAACTCTGCCTCCCCCCTTTAATCCAAACAACATTATAAAGTTGCATCCCATGCCTTCATCTCCTTCGATGGCCTCAATTGCGAGCACCTCTTCCTCGTTGTTACAAACCTCGTCGTCGCCTAAGATCACTACGTAGAGTTGCTTTTCTGCACATTGATGAAGGGGATGAAATTTCTCTCCGCAACGAAAGCAAAGACGCTTGCCATTGCGTTCCATCAATTTAGAGTAAGGAATGTGACGAATTCCCGTACTTCGGTAGTTGTTTCTTCATGTTGTATCTTTTCTCCCCTGTTGTTTGAAATTAAGGTTTATAATTGGGCTAGGATTTAACCCAGATTGGGCCGGTTTTGGGTTGTTATTTGCCGGCCAAAATTCGTTACCTCGCTTGCTCTGACTCAAGTAAAAACCAGATCTGACTCCATTTAATCCACTAGATCCAAATTTGACTCGAGTTCCCCTTTTCCACTTGATCCATGATCCTATCACTTAAAACTCCTTCCCCGTCAAATTCCTCATTTGCTTCTATGAATCAAAGATCCACACAGTTCTGTTTCCACGTCTCGAGCCATCTTCATGGTCTGTGAAGATACATATTAAAATTCCGTTATGTACTCCTCAACATTGTCTATTTGTTGCAAATATTTAATATCTTTGAAAGGATTTTCGCTCTTCCGCCCTCCATAATGCTCAATCAAAGCCTTCTTCAATTTCGACTCAAGTGAGATCATCCTTTGTTTCGCGTAGGAGATTGAACCAGTGTATCGTGGCTCCCCAAATGCTCAGCTTCGCCAATTTCACTTTCACCGCAGTAATCCACCCCACCGGATCCTCGTAGTCAGACAGTGGCATTTCAACCACCTTCACCGCCATCTTGAGTTCTAAGACAGATTCATCACTTTGAGGTGAATGTTGTGCCTCGGACATAGGACACTTGAGAATAACAAACTGATACTGAATGACTTGAGAGATTAGCTCTCAACTTGTTCTTATTTATATTGAGTATACAATGAAAATCCCATGATTAAGGGATGATAAATCAATATACAATCATTCCTAATTAATACATATCAATCATAATAATTATACAAATTATATTAATATATCAATCAAATCATATCATATCTCAACACTCCCCCTTAAACTGGAGCATACTGATTGCAGGCATGAAACTTGTCACATATGTAAGTTATTCTTGGTCCTCGAAGGGATTGATCATTAGAACCAACAAATGAAGTAACAATTTTACCAAACACAATCTTCTCACGAATAAATGACAATCAATCTCAATATACTTAGATCGCTAATGAAAGACTGGATTAGAGGTAATATGTAAAGCTGTTTGATTATCGCATGAGACTCGTAGTGCATATTTTACAAAAACGCAACTCTTGGAGAAGATGTTTGAGCCATATGAGCTCTTGGATAACAAGTGCCATAGCTCGATATTCAGCTTCAGCACTGGATCTAGCAACAACATTTTGCTTCTTACTTTTCCATAAAATTCAATTTCCACCAATAAGAACACAATATCTAGATGTGGATCGCCTATCAGAGGGACATCCATCCTAATCATCATCTGTGTAAGCAACAATATCTAAATTACCTTTATCTTTGTAGACGAGACCTTTTCCAGGAGCTCCTTTAATGTACCTAAAGATTCGAACCACATTATCCCAATGACTATTACATGGAGAGTTCAAAAATTGGCTCACTACACTAACAACATATGCGATATCTGGCCTTGTCATGGTCAAATAATCTAACTTCCCAACTAACCTCCTATACCTTATAGGATCTGAAAAGGACTCCCTAATCGGGTAGGAGTTTGACATTTGGATCCATAAGAGTGTCAATTGACTTACAATCTAGCATACCCGTTTCTTCCAATATATCAAAAACATCTTTTCTTTGGGAAATAACAACTCCTGCCTTCGATGAGCTACCTCAGTGCCAAGAAAATACAGCTATCTTCCTAGATCTTTGACCTGAAAGTGGTGGACTAGATGTCATTTAAGTCCTGCAATTCCATCATGATCATCACCTTTATATCATCAACATACACAACCATATAAATGCTATTTATAAAACACAAAGTGATCAGGTTCACTTCGAATCATGCCATATTGTTGAACCACACTACTAAATCTTCCAAACCATGCCCGAAGAGATTGTTGAGACCATATAAGGATTTGTGAAGACGGTAGATATACCTACGACGCTCTCCCTAAGCAACAAAATCAGGTGGTTGCTCCAAATAAACTTCCAAATTTCCATGAAAAAATGCATTCTTTTATGTCCAACTGATACAACGGCCAATGACGCATGGCAGTCATAGAGAGAAAAAGACGAACATAAGCCATTTTGGCCACATGTGAGAAGGTGCCAATTTGAGAATAACAAATTGATACCGAATGACTTGATAGATTAGCTCCCAGCTGGTTCGTATTTATATCGAGTATATTACAATGAGAACCCCATGATTAAGGGATGATAAATAAATATACAATCAATCCTAATTAATACTTATCAATCATAATAATTATATCATCATTCTGATTTCTACACTTTTGTATTTCATATTTTCTGTGTATGTACCTGTTGGTAAAATTTTATTGCTGTGAACGGCATTCCGTGATCTCTCATGCATTGAATGGTTTTCAGCACTCTTACTCTTATTCTGATTTAGTAAATATTTATAGTACACCACGCCAAATCATTTTTAGTGCTCACAAGATTTATTTTCAGTACTTAATTGAGTTTTCAAACAGTCACATTTTTTTCGGTACAATTTAGGGCAAAACTGTTTTTCGAATTGAACTCTAAGCCTTGCTACTACATAATAGGGATTGCCCACCTGAATTGCGAGAAGCCATTGCTAGTATAATTTTTGCTGCTCCTAGATGTTCTGATATACCAGACTTACTGCACATCAAGAACTTGTTTACCACTAAATATGGGAAAGACTTTATCTCGGCAGTAACTGAACTTCGTCCCGATTCAGGCGTGAACCGCACAGTGAGTTATCTTTAGATGTGGTTTCTCAATGGAAAACAAATCACCCAACAACTTGATTATACTGGAGTAATAACAATTGAACAATCACTTACTGTCACTAGTATATCTTTTTTGAAATTATTATTGCAGATAATTGAAAAGCTATCCGTTAATGCTCCATCTGGAGAGGTAAAACTCAAGGTCTTGACAGATATTGCAGAAGAATACAATCTAGCATGGGATTCTTCTAAAACTGCTGCAGAATTTAGGAAAAATCATGAAGATCTCCTGGTATTTTTATCATTGAATCTCAGACTATTTCTTTCCTCATTTTTGGACATAAATATTATGTTATTCACTATAAAATCCTCATGATATCTTGCATCTGTCACTGGTGGTACATTTATAAGCTCTATATACTTCATTGTACTTTGCTGTTAACTTCTCCACTTTAGTATAAGGAATTCACTCCTTTTTTCTTTATTTTCATTATGATTCTCTCATGTTACTTGTAGGGTGGAACAAAACAAGTTGGTGTTGGAGCTGCAGTTTCTTATGCTCCCAGCAAAAACGGTTCCAATAACTCGCCAGCTTCTAATTCGGAACATTCTATCAAATCTACGGACAATAAACAACAATATACACACGTTGAAGCTTCCATCCCTTCTAACAATAATTCTTGGTTGAACACCAAGGAAATTGAGCAGTCACACAAAAATAACAACGTCCAAATCAATGATGCTAAAAGTGAGACCATATTTCAATCCTCTGATATATTAGAGAAGGCTCGGGCTGCTATTGCTTCTGCAAATCGTGCAACTACGGCTGCTCGTGCCGCTGCTTCACTTGTACAAAGTAACTTCGGATCATTGAAGCTGGAGGGTGAATCTTCATAGTTCTCTAAATCGATGGAGTTTGCCTGGTATCTCAAGGTTGGGACCTTAATGCCGTATTTATTGTACATTCTATACTTGATACATGAATATTATCGTTCATGATGATGCATTGAAAGATGTTAATGCTAGTATGTATTTAAATTTTCATAATGGTTATATCGTTTGCACAATTTGGGTGCTGCGTCTTGTTATTCCTGACATAGTGGTGAAGAGCCTCTTAAAAAGCTTAGATCCTTCGAGTGGAGAAAGTAACCTCGTAAGCGATACATCTTTTTGAGGTTGCTCTTTCTACCCTTTAGTGGTAAAGAGCCACTTTATTAAAACTCAAAATTGCCCATGCTACCCTTAAAACTCAAAATTGCCCATTCGGAAATATATTTTCAGATGAATTCCATATAAATCACTTTTTTTTTTTTCCGAAATGAGTCATTTTTTTGTCATAAATTAGTAAGGAGTTGCATCTCTGTAAAATTTACGGAATAATTCTGTAATAACCTTTAGGTAGTAAGATTTAATATTTTTTTTAAGAAATACATCGATGTAATTTATAATAAGTTTATTATCATAATAAATTTGTTATTAGTAATTTATAATAAGTTTACTATCATAATAAATTTGTTATCAGTTAAATAATATGTAATAAAATTAAAATGTTATATATTAGAATCAATTCAGAATCTATAATACTAGTAAAATGACAAATTTTAACCCATAATACAATCTAGAATTCATATTACAAATACTATTAAATACTAATGAGTATATATGACGTCTTTTGTTCCTTCTCGGTCTCTTGTATTCCAATGTTATCCTCCCAAGAGCGTCTTTCGAAAAGTCTATTCTCTTTATATCCGCTCGCGCAATATCCATGATATGAAGATATGTCGGTAAAACATTAACAACATGATATGTTCTAGTATACATTTCATCTAATATCTTCGGATAAGTTGATATAGGTGGATCTTTATGAGCATCTGGTATCATGTAAGGATGTGACACTTGAAAATACCATTGTATGTAGCCGAATGTACTACTCTATGGGTGAAGAGTTGGCACGCTTCGTACTTTGTTTGGTATCATATGATTATAAAAACCATCAATAAAATATCACATCAGCATATTTACAGACCATATCAGGAGGATAATATACACAAGGGTATCTTGGAACACCTTATAATAACTCGAACTTGCGCATAACTCACTCAGGAAGATGTAGATACATTAGGCGTGATTCACATGCCAAACATTTAGAGTATAAGGCTATGTCATTCAAGGGACGCATTTGACGGTGATTGTCATATGGTGTGTAACGTATATCATCTACAACAGTGTAGTCCACAAACATTCTGAAGGGCTCGATCAATTAATTTCTTCTGAGCGGGATGAATGCGCAAGCACATGATTGATCCTCAGAGTAGTCATCAACATATGACCAATTAAAGATGCACGAAAAGTGATGGAGTATCCATATCTGAAAATGGTATAAATGAAAATTAGAAATGGTGTAACATAAGTGTTATGAAATGTTAATAATAGTAAATGTGAAAATATATTATCGTAAACAACATCCAACTTATTGTCATGTGTCTACTCTTTCATAGACAAACTTCACCTAACTTCAAGTACAAGTAAACCAAACAAGTGACTCCCAGTTGTACTCATGAATATGCTCGAAGTCAATAAAGTATCTAAAATAAACCATATCTATGTAATAAGCACATTTGTCCACAAATATCGATGTGCAACCTAAATACATGAGGCATGACCTCAATGCATATACTCCATGATGCAAAAATCACGAGTCATCAACACCAGCCTCCTCTGCAATATCCAGGTGGTTTATATACATCTTTTCTAGAAATGCAAATCTAGCATGGCACCCTCTGGCGTTATCCATCTCCTTTTAGAAATCATTTGGATCAGCTCACAAATATGTCATTATCATTTCCACTACACCAAATATGGTCATTCTGGAGTGTTCTAATAATCATCCCCTGATCGAAAGATGTAGCAGGGATGACACATCATCCAGCGTGATGAACATCTTACCATGCTGAAGATGAAAATATGATGTCTTTGAGTGTCATATTTCAACGAAAGATGACAACATACCATAGTTAATAACAATAAACCAATCATGCATAAATCTTGCAATCCAAATAACTGTATCACATCATGAATCAATTGATCCTCAAGCTCCAACAACTTTGCAATCTTCTTACTAGACATGGCAAAGGGACGGATCAAGAACAATTTTTGCCTTCCCCAATCCTAAACCCAAATCCCCAAACAATATTCGTTCTCTGCCCTAAACCCCAACGTGGATGGAGAGTTAAAATTCAAACCCGTCTCAAACGGGTTTGAGTATCACTGTCCCGCCACCATTCTTTTAGTAAAATCAAATTTTTAATAGAAATATTTAGTTTTTACAAAATCAAATTACATTAAAAATAATAAAATAAAACAATCTCAAAAAATTCCTTACATACATTTCAAATGTTTTAAATAATTAATACATATTTAACATTTTAAATTATCAAAACTAAATAATAATTTCCATAATAAAATAAACGAGGTAGTTTCGGGGGAGGAGGTGGGTTCAGGGTGAGTACCAGTGTCCCCATTACCCGATCCGTCGCCATATTTTTAATCGGAGAAAACCCAAACCCGAATCTAAACTCAATCAAAGTCGGTTTCCCCGTAAACTTTGAGGCGGGTTCAGGTGGGTACCTGTTGTGTTGCCATGCCTACTTTCTATCATGGCTGATGCATTTAAATCATCATAGTACTGCAAAAATACATTATCATCAGAAAGTTTAAATATTATAACACATGTCTTTCAAAGAATAAATACTGATAAATTTCACCTCTCCGTTCCACACGTGCCTAGCAGCTGAGTTTACATACATACGAAGTGGTGATATGTCATAGAGGTCTCCTCCAAAAACCTCAAGAACAACATCAGGAGCAACAACATCTGTGGAAGATTCATCAGTATGAACTGGTGGGGCTTCCGGGGCATCAGCAGGTGACACTTGCATTCGGGAAGACGAAGTCAGAGACACTTGTACTCTAAAAATGGACGCTTCTACATCAAATGAACTAACAACAATTGGTGGTCGTGAGGACCAGGCTCTCTCCCTGCGAACATATGCATGCTGAGATAATCTACCATGTTTCAATCTTTCTTGGTTGTCAACCGTTTTACCTATAATTAAATTAGACAAAGCAAATAAAGTAGAAAAAATCAAATCCAGATGAAAGACATTCAAAATTAAACAATGCAAACATAATACAGAAATGCACTTCCGTATTTCTAAAAAATCAAATTTAGACAAAATATATAAGTGAACTTTTGTGTTTTCTTGAAACACAGAAAACACAAAAATGTCAGAAAATGCAGGAAACACAAAAAATGGCAGAAAACATACGCCTTAGTAAACTACCTAACTATGAGTGTAATAATAATGTACCTTAAACAACTTAATGTACCTATTTAATAATGCATGCATCACAAATAAAAAAAAATGAAAAACTTATCAAATGGGAGTAATGTAAGCATTAGGATTGAATGAACTTGAGAAGTGATTGATAAAACTATTGGGTTAGGCGTAATGCAATATAAAATTTGAGTAAAATTGAAAAATTGATGGATTTGGGGGGTTTTCTCATACACCTTTTTTCTTTGACTTGAGAAGTGACTTGGGAAGTTTTGCTGGAAATAAGGAATGAGGGTTCTCACATACACCTTTTTACTTTAGACAAAATCTGTCCAGAGATACATTTATGTATTTTTTACTAAGATGCATATCCGTACTAATTTTTGGCAACCTGAAGGTGTGATTCACTTACAAATGGATGATGTGCGTCCGAAAATGCATCTTCGTATTATAATTCTTTTTTTTATTATTTGTGATGCATATTTTCGAAAAAAACCAGAGATAATATACATGAAGATTACAACCATAAAATAGACATTCATAAAATAAAACCGGCATTACAATGATGATTTCAATAGAAAATTAAATACTATATTTCAATATCCCAGTGAACGCTTGCACATCTTAAGATATCATCGGCCGTTCTTCGTACTGTCGCTTGCAACTTGAGCGGAAATTTCTCTTTGAAACCGAAATACGTTCTCCACATCACCATAACATCCTCTTGATTCTTGAGCTAAAATTTACTGAACACGACGTTCCCTTCGTTCTCAACCAAAGGCGAACGGTACTCGAGCTTGACAACCTTTCTTCTGTCTCCGTAAGGTAGGAGATAATGGATATTGTCTATGATATCGTCGAGCGGGGTGAGATCAGTGAGTTTGAAATCCGCCCGTATGTTTTACCGTCAGAGTAGGAGACACTTGCGACATACCAATGGATCTTGATTTCACACATTTGACATTTTTAGTTTGTGTGAAAGAACACACGAAGCCTCTCATTTATATAAGACCTATGTGATTATGGAACATAACATAAGACATACATCACATAAGGTTCAATATATAAAGTACAGGTTCTTAAACACCAAATATGAATAAAAAGTGACTATTATATTGCACTTCAAAAAAAACACAATTAGTTGTCTAATTATACAAGAAATTAAAAATGCATCGAAATATGTGTCGCCGACTAAATCTATTTGTGGCACCTCTTGGACTTTTGTGCATTTGTTTCCTTTTGAATGTTATTCAATCTCTCAAATTCAAGCATCCTTTCCATAAAATGATTCGGTCACGTATCGACATTTGCGGTTGAATGAGTCATCCATTTCGGTGATGTAGATGGTATGGGACATCCTAGTGTCAAGTATACTTGAACAAAATGACTTGATTTATAAAGCCATCCAATAAATAAGTTGTGTTCATTTGGATTTTGGGGTGGTGCGGTGCGTAGTGGAAAAAAAGTTTCCGAAAATCTGTAGCGTGTCAGGTCAATGCACACCCTATCATATACACATGCAATTAGATGACCCATTTCAGGGAAGGTCATCCATTTTGATTGTGGTGCTGGACCGCTCAAGCAAGGAACAAGAGACTCATAAACCCACATTGAATTTTTCTTTCTTTCCGTACAACCGCGTGTATGATTCTCTATAACTCTTGGATAAGTTGATGTCAAACAAGTGCATGACTATCCTCTCCTCTACCAAGCAAAGTCGAAATGACTCGATAATCGAAATTTCCATCCCCTTCAACATTGACGATACAATCAATGTATTTGTGCATAAAAACCGGCATCTCGTCGATGAATGAAAATTTTGGTGGAATCGGTGTCGGAGGTGGTTTGCTAATGCCGAATCCTTTCACAACACTTTTTTTGAGATTTAGGAGTCGATGAGTCGGGAAAGAGTTTGTAAACATGCTCGAAATATGAAGGAGACCATGTAGTAGAGTTGTCATTCGATGTAGGTTTCATTTTCTTCGGAGCACCTTTTGTTTTGACCAGTTGAGAAGGTGGCTTCATGTCGGTTGTTTCGGGATAAGCAATCTTCCTCAATTGTACTTTGATGTGGAGTTTCATGTTGTCATTGGCCGTCAAAAATCTCTCTTGTATCGCTTCCCATTCGGTCAAAATAGAGATATTTGATTTACCTCCTTCCATGCAACCATCATTATCACTTAAATCTTTTCCAATGAGGGCAAACTTCGTCCATTCTTATTGGCTCACCTATTTTCAATTTATTTAGCAATAACACAAACACATGGGAGACCATATATTTTCACAATAGTGCAACCACACTTTGTGCTATCAGAGCCTACATTGTTATTATTGTACTTAATGTTATAAACTTGCCTAATATTTGATATATTGTCGAGTTCCTTCCGTTTTAATGTTGCAAGTATATTTTTCGGTTGGAAAAGATTCAAAGTCATGTCTCTGGTACATGTCTTCTCTTCCGGCTTAAGCCGACATACAATGGGATGATCAACTAATATTAAGCACAATTCATGGTTATGCAAACAACAAATCACACTAAATCTCTATTTTTTTGCTACTACTCAACATATAACGACAAATCTTAAATGG
>OZ014520.1:22558279-22580779 GCA_963966055.1 Lathyrus aphaca | reverse complement strand
AGTTTTTAAATATTAGTATTTAATAGAAATTCAAATTCTTTTCTTTTCTTAAGAAGAGAATAAAATGTCTCACTAATTGTGAGAGAATTAGAATCAAAATGTTTTGTCCTTTACTAAAATGAAATTGACGAATATGCAAACTTGACAGTAATCTCAAAGCTTAACGAGTTTAGTTTGACGAGAGATTTTGGGTAATCTAAATTCTCAATCGGATAGATATTCTTTATCATAAAACATTTGTTTATAAACAATAGACTTCATATCATACTATACTATTGAATATAAGGGGTACTCATCCCATATTGGGGTCATATCCTAACTACAAAGTGGTTATCGATCTCTTGCAACACGAGTGATCAGATTAAAATACCAATATATCTTTTAAAAAAAATCTAACACTACTACAAAATAGATCTTTAATAATATCATATTATAATGACCTTCATGTTAACTGTGATAATAATTCTTTTTTAGACTTTTTTATTTTTATTTACTAAAAGACATTTTACGACTGTTATAATTAAGAACCATAGTGAAATGTAACTAGAATGAAAGGGTTCGAATCCCAATAACAACAATTTTCCATTTATAATTGAGCTTGTATATCACCACTATTCTTAAAACAACTGTGGTGTGTAAGGTGCAATATTTCATTACAGTTCATATTATCAACCGTGGTGAAAAGTGTTACATATTTACATATAAGCGAAATTATCTCTCGCTTCAATACATAACAACCGTCTTTCTCAACAAAACCCTAACATCTCTTTCACCTGTCTATCTTAAAACAAAACTCTAACATCTTTGTCGCTTGTCTCTCTCACACATAGAAACCCTAAACTTGTGCAAAGAACTCGTCTTCTTTGAAGGGTTTCCTTTGTTGCATCAAATCTTAGCAAATAGCTACCTTACATGTTCGTCTTCAGAATAGTTTATGTTTCAAAATCTATATTTATGTATTATTGTTTACATTTCAATAGCTTGTTTTATAATGTTTGAACTTTCTGCTTGTTTTGACTTGTAGGTAGGTAAGGTGAATGAAAAAATTTAACGAGGATGAAGCTAAAGTGAGCTTTGCAAACTTGTGTGAAAAACCCACAATGACATCAATTCAAAACTAACACAAGTTTGCAGCTCTCACTTCAACTTCATCCACCTTTAATTGTGGATGTCATTATGGGACAAATACGTTTTTGAAACATTCTATGAGTTGATATGTTGTTGTTATTGTTATTAATAAAAATTGTATGTTGTATGTAGTTTATGCTATGTGTTGATGATTTTTTTTAATAAGAGTTGTTTGTTGTATCTTGTAAGTTGTTTAAGATTTGTTGTTAATGAATCTAGTTGTTAACATTTATTTAAAAGATGAGTTTATTATATCTTATATGATTTGAGTGTTTTTCCAACCCCTTACCAAATATATAACTTTTCAGATTGCCTTAAAAAATTATAATATGATAGATACTGTTATATTAGAAAAAAAGTTCCACTACTAATTGAGTTGCACCTTTTTATGTAACAGTCCGGGTCTTCTACGTTCCCGACACTATTACCTCATGATCTTCTCTACCCCTCACACCCTGTACCCTGGGGTTCAAGTACATGTTCATTCCATTCCACTACCAATTGAGCTAGTAACTCAATTGGTAGTGAGAATGAATTGAACATGTACTTGAACCCCAAGGTACATGGTTCGATTCCCACGGAAGGCAAAAACTCTACTAGTGAGGAGGGTAGAGAAGATCGTGAGGTGGCAGTGCCGAGATTTCCTTATGGGGGCCCCAGGCTATTACAAAAAAAGCGTAGCTCAATTGGTAGTGGGAATGGAATGAACATGTACTTGAACCCCAAGGTACAGGGTTCGATTCCCGCGGAAGGAGAAAACTCTACTAGTGAGGGGTAGAGAAGATCATGAGGTAATAGTGTCGGGAGCGCAGAAGGCTCGGGCTGTTACAGAAAAAGACGCCTTTTTTGTAACAGCCCGGGGCCCCCATAAGGCAATCCCGACACTGCCACCTCACGATCCTCTCTACCCCCTCACTAGTATAGTTTTTGCCTTCCATCGGAATCGAACCATGTACCCTGGGGTTCAAGTACATGTTCATTTCATTCCTACTACCAATTGAGCTACTAGCTCAATTGGTAGTAGGAATGAAATGAACATGTACTTGAACCCCAGGGTACATGGTTCGATTCTCACGGAAGGAAAAAACTTTACTAGTGAGGGGGTAGAAAAGATCATGAGGTAATAGTGTCGGGAGCGTAGAAGGCCCGGGCTGTTACATAAAAAGGCGCAACTCAATTGGTAGTGGAAATGAAATGAACATGTACTTGAACCCCAGGGTACAGGGTTCAATTCCCACGTAAGGCAAAAACTCTACTAGTGAGGGCGTAGAGAAGATCGTGAGGTAATAGTGCCAGGAGTGCATAAGGCTCGGACTGTTACAAAAAAAGGCCACGACACTGATGCTAATAGTGTCACACAAATGTCACATTAAGCCGACGCTACAAGCAGAAAAACGCTTGGGGTATATCTTTTGACAATAGCGTCGGTTATAGCCGACGCTATGTTTGGTGCAAAAAAAATACAGTTCCCCCACAAAATTCAACGGCCTATTTTTTTTAGTTTTAATATATTTTTTTACTCTAGTGTCGGTTATAGCCGATGCTATGTTTGGTGCGAAAAAATTCAGTTCCTCCCACAAATTTCGTTGGCCTCCTTTTTTTATTGTTTTAATAAAATATTATTTTTTACTCTAGCGTCGATTATAGCCGACACTATATTTGGTGCAAAAAAAATCCAATTCCCCCACAAATTTCATTTGCCTCTTTTTTTATTGTTTTTATAATTTATTTATTTTTTACCCTAGCGTCGGTTTTAGCCGACGCTATGTTTGGTGCAAAAAAATCCAATTCCCCCCACTAATTTTATTTGTCTCTTTTTTTTATTGTTTTAATAAATTATTTATAAATTAAATAACTTAAAATATAACTAAATTATTTATAAATTATATAAATTAATCAAAAATTTAAAATTAAATATATAAATAAATAAGATATTATAAAAAATATAATAAAATTTATATAAATTAATCAATAGCTTAAAATTAAATATATAAAATAATATTATAAATAAATAAGATATTATAAAAAATATATAAAATATAATCAAAATTTATCAAAAATATTATAAATAAAATTTATACAAATTAATCAATAACTTAAAATTAAATATATAAAATAATATTATAAATAAATAAGATATTACAAAAAATATAAAAAATAAAATTTATAAAATAAAAGAAAATTAATGAAGAAAGAAAATTATTGTTCGGAAGTCCTCTAAAGCCGTGCGTCCTCTCACTCAAGTACTTTCGCTTCCAAATTTGTGTTCTTCCGCTTCCGAATTTGTGTTCTGAAGTCCTCTCACTCAAGTCGTGCGTTCCGAATTTGCTCATTAATTTTGCTGCAATCAACAACTGTTCTGAAGGTGCATTCCGAATTTGCTCATGTTTCTTTTCTATTCGAATTTGTGTTTATACGTTTGTTTATTCAAATTTCCTGTTCTGAAGGTGCGCTGCAACTATTCAACCTTAGCCGTCTCAACTATTCTTCTGCTTCTTTGATTAACTCAAGCTTCTGCAACCATTCGTCTGTTAGGTGCGTTATTGCGTCAGTTAGGTATACTATTCTTCTTTTATTTCATAATTAATTGATTGTTAGTTGAAATGTGTTTGTTGTTGTTGAAATGTGTGTGTGATTGCTTCTGTGTCTCTTTCGAAATGTGTGATTGTTAGGGTTCACAATGCTTTTGCTTTTATAAATGGAATTGAAATATTTTCAGTATTGTAAACACCCTAAATTTTCCCTCACTTTTTCCTCACACCATGGCTTATGATTTCATTTTGCATAAACATCTCATTGCATCTCACATTGCATAAACAACTTCATCAAATCATTGCATGACTACACAATTATGGTTTTGTGGTCAGATGAATCTTAGAAGTGATTTGAGTAATCTATGAGGACTTGAAGCATGCCTAGAGGGTCCATGAGGGGTCTATGGTCTTAATATATCTCCAAGGATGATTGGAAGTCACAAAATGTCAAAGGATTGCACAGAAGTCCAGGCAGAGCTAGGGTTTTCCTGCACAGATGACCAAAATTAGGGTTTTAGGTTTGAGGCCCTTAACCTCAATTTTTTTGCTCACTCTTGATTCTAATGGTCTTAATATGTTATGAAGAGAATGTGTACCAAATTTGATGAAGAAATTCACTGTGGAAGTCATCTGATCATTGGGTAACGTCTTGAGCAAGTAAAGTCAAAATTAGGGCATCTGAGGACTCTATCAAGGGTACCAAAGGGTCATCATCATCATTTTGAGTCTCTATGATCTTTATTTGATCATTGAAGTGGTTGGAAGTTCACAAAGTTGAAGAATTTTGAGCCAAATGCAAACTTGCTATTTTTGGAAATGACTTGTAATGGAAACTTTCCATTTTGGGAAAGATATTCAACCTATTCTTTCATGACCAAAAATGCTTCAAATGAAAAACCCTTAAACATGAAAGTTGTAGATTATGTCTTCCCATTTTCAAAAAGTATAAGAACATGTCTTGATTCATCCTAGAACTCAAGATATGGCCTTTCAAAGTTGGCAAAAATCCTATAATTTTCAAGTGTGCACCAAAGAGGGAATTTTACAAATCCACTTGCCAAGCCATTTCATGACCTCTAATTAACTTCTAAACATAATACCAACATAATGCAACACATTTTGATCAAGATTGCACCAAATATCACAAGATTCTATGCCTTGCACTTCAAGAAATTCCAAAGAGGGAAATTTGCAAAACCTATGATATCTCTTCATCCACTTGTTACAGTTGCACAAACTCCATCCAAGGGCCATCCATGAACTCAGCTGAGGCAAGACACCCCTTCAAACAACTTCTGCCATGGCCCATGCTTGTGGTACAAAAACTTTTGACTTTTTGCAATTTGCCCATACCAATCAAACTGTGCCACACCAACTCCTCTGGCCAATCAGGACATCACATACAAGCCTCAAGCAACTCATTTCATAACACACATTGGCCTGAATCCATTGCTAAGCTCAGATTGCAAAAAATCCCCAAAACTTTCATCTCTTCGAATCTGATCACACAAGCCACAAACCTCAAAACAAACTTCACCAATCATCTCCAAATGGTCCATAGAACACAAAGCACCCTTTAAAAAGCCTTGAAACATAGCCAGATAAAAACACAATTCCTGGTGCAGAGGAGTTGTATGTCTCAAACCAAGCCACATAAACTTGTTCAAAGCATTGCAACATCATCTGAGAGTTCATTGGAGGTGGATTGAACAAAGAAGGAGGCTGGAAAGCTCAAGGAGTGAAAGCTTCAACTCAGGTAGCCATCTCAAACTTTTTTTCTTCCAGAACCTTCATTTTAAGTTACAATATGATTCTATATGTCTCCCTGATCATGGTGATATGATTTGTTTTGAAAATGGTTGAGAAACCGGGATGTATGCTTGCTCTGAAACTCTTTGGCCTAAACACGTTTTTCTTCGATTCTCCATTTTGATGTAATATAAATGATTTTTATGGCTTGATTCTTGCTTAGAGTTATTTGGGGGATGATTCTGGAGAGTTAGGGGGTCTGGGGTAGCCTAGGGAGTAAGATAGGTTGAAGAGCTGGCCAGAGAAGATGAGCGGAGCTTGCTCCGGTCACCTAAAAGTGTTTAGGGTTCTAATTAGGGTTTAAGTGCCAGTTTGAATGAGGACCATTGAATGCGTGTTTTAATTAGTGGATGAATGGCCCAAATCATGTCATTAGCCCTAATTAATTAATTAAAATAAATCCTAATTAATTAACTCAGTTTGAATGCTGACCATTGGATAGCGCGCGCAGTCAACCCAGTCACTCCCAGTTTAAATCTCAACCATTGGATTTGCATACTTCTCATTTAATTCATTTTTATTGCATTTCTTTCACATAATTTTAAAAAATAGAAAAAACAATTAAAAAAATCTCATTTTCTGCATTTTTGTTTCAAATAATTTTCTTAACCTAAAAACATTTTTTATTTTTATTTTTGCATTTAAAAAGTATTTTTAAAATATTTAAATGTTTTATTTAATTAATTAATTGATTTTAATTTATTAAATATGCATTTATGTTTCTAAAAATCACCAAAAAAATTCATGAAGCATTCTTAAACATTCATTTTCAAACTCACCATACAAATTTCTTTTTAGGTTTGATCACATTTTCACAATTTTCTTTGAATTAGGGTTCTTAAATTTCACATTTTTTTACCCTAACTTGAAAAATTCATTTCTTCCTAACCATGATGAGTTTGAACTTGATTCTTTTTGCATTGTTTCACACATGGCATATAGTTTCTAGGTTATTTATCGCATATTTTTATCTTGCATTTTCAATTTGATTTGCATTTCCCCTTAAGAATCACCCAAAAACCCTAGCTAACTTAGAAATTCCATAACTTTCACTAGGGTTAGCTTCTGAATTTCTCCTTTGGGGTGTGATCTTATATATGTTTATGGTTTATTTGAGTTCAATTTCAATTTTTTATCATGATGAATGCTTCTGTTTTGGTCATATGCATCTCATGTTGCTTTAAAACCCTAATTTTGCATCTTCATTTGCATTCTTCTTTGCATATCATGAACTTATGAACTTGTCATGCCATTCCATTCTTTTGTATGTCATCCTAGACATCTTAGGACATGTTTTAAATATTTCTTGATCATTTTTTCACCATTTTGGCATGCTTTGCATTCATTTTGTTTCATGAACTTCTATGTGTTTTCATGCTCCTAACATGCTCCATTTGCACTCATTCTCTTGTATGATCATTCATGTGCATCTTGTATGACCTTGCACCATCTCATAACACTTTTTCATTGCATATATACTTCTGGTTGTGGTCTTTGTACCTTCATATGCTTTGTTTCCCTTTGCATTTGCATCTTATGCATCTTGTGCTAACATTTCAGGAACTTTTGGTAAGTTGTCTGGGAGGTGGATTTGACTTCACCTCCCACCTCTTATTTCCTTTGCATTTGCATTCTTTAATTGTCTTTGGAGTGAACTTGCTTCACTTGTGTTTATCTTTCTCCTTTCTTTTCTCCTAAGTTACTTATCTTCTCCAGGAAGTAAGTAACTTATTCTCTCCTCTCTTCTCTTTTCACCTGCTTCCCTTCCTTGGTGGCCTTGAAGATATTTTATCTTAAGGCTCATAAACCATATGATATCCAAGCATGATAATTTTTAGGATTGTGTATAGTTTCCCTTATATTTTTACCTTTGAGTCTCCTTGAGTCTCTATTCTCATCTCTTAATCAGAGGCTAAACTCTTAAAGCTTTAGGACTTTGGAATTAGGGTTATACCTGTATCCTTATCTTAGGATGGAGTGTATATCTTTAATCCTTAGTGTTAAACCTTTAATTTGTTTACACCTCTTAATCAAAACACATTAATAATCACTAAGACTTTATCTTGTAACTTGGGCCTTACATTAAGGTTCTATCTCTTCCTTATAGTTAAGAGGGACTAACCCTAGTGTTTAATGGACAAGTCCCCCTCAAGTTGTCTTACAAACCATAAATCCACTTCTTAATCTCAACCTTTAATTAAAATCCATTTAATAAAGGTTTGTTATATAATGAATTTAATCCCTAACCATGTATTAAGTTGAGGAATCTTCCTCAGCTTAAGTGCTTTCATCTATCATCCTTCTCTTAGGATGGTGTAATGAGTTCACTAATCCTTGATTGGAGATTAAACTCATTACTTAACTCTAAACAAAAACCCAAAAAACATCTTAATAATCACAAGTAGGTTAATGATCTTAATCCTTCATCATTAAGGTAATTAAGTTGAGATGCTTATCTCACACTTAAGTAGGCTCATTATCCCTAATTAGGGATGATATAATGAGTTTACGACCCTTGATGGCTCAAGTTCATCATCTTATGCAAAACACCAAAAACAATAAAAAACAGAAAACACAAAAACAAACAATAAACGTCTCCTCCGGGATTATTTTCTCATCACACTCATTCATAAACGAGAACTCTCTTCTTCCGTCTAATGCAGGGCAGTTAGCACTCGAGCCATACGAGTCATACACCTGAGCATTGACAAGCAAGCAGTTCACATAAAGAGTCATTCCAGTCTCTTTGAGTCGAACTACAATGTTCTTACTTCCTAATTGCACACGACGATACGTAGGCATTACTTAACAGTTATCGAACAAAAGTCTTTGTGTCTCCCCCCTCTTTCAGCTTTCTAAGCCTCAGTCTTGAGCCTCTCACTCTCTTTTTTTGCACTGACACACTGTACTTTCCCCCCAACTTTTTATACACAGTCAACACATACACTACCCCTTTTAAACACAATCAAGTAAGCGTGGATCCCGTCGAGTACGATAGACGATCTGGGTACTAATACCTTCCTAGGTCGTAACCAACCCCCTTTCTCAGTTTCTTTGGTTCGCAACCGTCTTATCCACACCCTTCCAGGTTTATGCAGCATTACCTTTCCTTCGGGATAAAAATGCCTAGCTGGCGACTTTATTCAACCTCAACCTCCAACATCACCGACCGTTCGTGTTTGCACCAGGGATGTTAAGTCTTTTCGGGAGCGACAACTTGGCGACTCTGCTGGGGATGGATTTGCAACCAGGGCTTCTGGTTCTTTTGAGGGTTTTTCCTAGCGCTTGTTTGTTTGTGTTTATGGGGGTGTTATGTGCTATATGTGTTTTTGTTTTGCTTTATTTATTGCTTTCTGTACAACTTTATTTATCGCATTTACTTTACCGCTTTCATTTATTGCTTTATGCATTTCATTTTATTATCATATCATCTGTGCTGGATTTTCTGGTTTGCTTTGGTGGGAAGGGTATTCCAGTGAGAAAGGTCCAACACAAATGCCTGAGTGACGTACATAGGATTAGAGTGGCTTCATATTCTTTCCTATTCCATTTCGGTCTGGTGCGGGAATATGAAACATGGTTCAGACATGGGTTTCTTCTTGAGAACTCTGTGCTACAAATTTCCTGTAGTGCTAGGGCTATCTGGGAAGCCTGCTAAGTCTGGATGACCTTTTTAGATGACCTTCAACATCTTAGGTGAATTAGAGGAGGATCCTTTATGATTAGGGTAAACACTGTACCTCCGGGTTAGAAGTGTTTACACTTCTCATAATAAATCTGAACCTGAGGATCCTTTTTATAGAACAATACCTATGAGTGGGTGGGGTTGTTTACAGGTTTGCAGGAACCCTTGGCCTCATCATACCCTGTTACTAGATGTTGTTTTAAGGTTACACTATTTTGGACTGATCTTTTGAAACCCTGGACTTGTGACTCTTTATTTGAGTCCCCCACCTGGTTACTGGTTCTCAGACCTTCATCTGGACTTATGAACACTCATGGACCCTACCCAAAGCAAATGACAAATCCAGCACCTGATCACAAACCCATGCATATCATTATGCATACATCATTTTGCATCATTTTAACATTTGTCTATTTGTTTTACAGGGTATCCACATCATCTTTGGTTTTGTTTTGACTGTTCTTCTGCTCAGCCATCTTCATCAGTTATCTTCATCAGAGATCTTCTTACGTTGATATCTCCTCTAGTTATCTACATCAGTTATTTTCTTCAGTTATCTTCATCAACATCCATTGTCAGTATGGACTCAACCAGGAAGAGCAACATCACATACCATTTCTTTGAGTACCCTCTGGCAGGCATCAGGCAGATTCAGGCTCTCATCACTCCTGATCATGTCCCTTTATTCAGAGAACATTATGGTGGTATTATGGACATGATCATGGACTTGGATGCATCACAGAGGAGCATGATTCACACTTGCCTTCAGTTTTATGACCCTCCTCTAAGATGTTTCACTTTCCCAGATTTTCAGATTGGTCCTCTGTTGGAAGAATTTTCTATGTTGTTGGGTGTCCCCATCAGAAGATGCATCCCTTTCAACCCTGAGATGACTACTAATAGGAATGAAGACATAGCTAAGGATCTGCATTTGGAAACCACCATCATTGATCAGCATATGACTACCAAGGATGGAATCCCAGGCCTCCATTTGGATTTCTTAATCACCCAGGCCACCAACCATGCTGTAACAGGGAAGTGGGAAACTATTTGTGGTCTCCTGGCTCTTAGTATATATGGTATCATCTTGTTTGCAGACGAGCCTAAGTTTGTAAGCAAGAATTTTATCCACATCTTCCTGCTGAAGAATCCAGTTTCTACCTTGTTAGGAGATTTCTATTACTCAGTGCATCAGAGAAATGAGAAACAGAGGGGAAGACTAGTCAGATGTTGTGCACTTCTCTTCTACTGTTGGTTATTGAAGCCTTAAAAGTTAAAGCAAGAAGACAAGTGACCTTGGCCAAGTCCCATGAGGTTTCTACATGGTATATACAAGCTCAAGATCCTTTACAAGAGCCCAGAGGTGTGGAAGATCATCAGATGATCCAATGAAGGAACAATCTCCTACACAAATGACATTCAAATTAGGATTTCATTTTCAAGCAAGAACCCTTTGTGACTTTGGCCATTTCATGTGGGAAAAGTCATTCATATGATATATGAATGCTATAGATGAAATTTGGTGAGAAAACTCATTGAGGAAGGCAGTCAATTCATCAGTTGCTTGCATAAGAAGAAATTAGTCAAACTGATTATTTGAAAAGTCAACTGTGACAATGCAAGGGTTCCAATCATATTTTTCAAGCCAAGGGATGTTCTTAAGGTCATAAAATAGGTTTGGTATAGTCAAAAGTCAAGAATCTAGGGTTTTTGCAAAGCTTTCTATTTTTGGAAAAAAGGCATGTAACTAACTTTCCAAATTTAGTAACTTTTGCCCTAATCTTCAAAGCATTCTTTCATGACCAAAATGACTTCAAATGAAAATTCTTTGCACATGAAAGTTGTAGGAAATTGTCTCCCATTTCTAAAAAGTACAAGAACATGATCATATCCCTCATGGTTTGAAAGTTATGGCCAAAGGAAGTTCACACATTTTTAGGGTTTTACCTTACTTTCAACTTTGTACCAAGTTGCAAAAAGCTCTCTACTTCAATTCTAAGCTATCCTATGGGAAAAGTAAGGTTACTACATCCAATGCATGGCATGAGGAAGGTTTGGCTCAAGAAAAATCAAAGAATTCGTGCATGGCATGCATGGTATTTCTTGAAAGGCAAAAATGCAAAATCATGGGAATAACATGATCAAGCCATCCAATGGTCAGGATTAAAGCATTGCTGAACAAGTTATGCAAAGGAAATCAGCATATGCAAGGAGCATGAGGAGTGCACGAGCATTTCATTCACACACATCATTTTTTCATTTTTGCAAATTCATTTCAATTTCACTCCTCCCACGTGCAAAGCTCTCAAAACTCTAATAAATGGTCATTTGTGTGATATATAAGAGAACTAGGGTTTCCTCTGATCAGATTTCACCACCATTTCACCATCTTCAAGTGTTTGCTCCAAGTTGCATTTTGCTTCGAATCCTCTGATTCTCTCACCCATTCCACAAAACAATTGCATATTCTTGCTCCTCTAACTTCATGGATCATAAATCAACCATTGATTAGAGCTGAATCCTCAGATTTCATCAAGTGCAAGAGTGGTGTAGTTCAGTTCGAAATTCAAGATCTAGAGCAATCCAAGCTCTCTCTTGCATTTATTTTGCAAGGAGAGGGTAGAAGAGGTTGATCTGCAGCTGGAGAAGGAGTTTCTGGATCTAATTTGAGTTCTACAAGTTTCAGGTTAGCTTCAAATTTGTAGATCTAGATTTGGTTTTAATTGTGTGCATTATGTTCTACTTGTTCCACTGATCATGTTGATATGATTTGTTTTGATTTTGGTTGAGAATTAAGCATGTATGGTTGAATTTCGGTTTGATGCATAAATATGTTTGTCTTCGATTTGCTTTGTTTGTTAACCTAATGGAAAATCTAATGACATATTTGAGCTCAACATGTTTGATTTATGTGATCTGGAGTGTTTGAGGTATTTTTGTGCACCTTTGTTCTTGGACATGAATTTTCCGGTGCCGAAGCCCTAACTTCGGTCACCGGATTTTGGAAATCAGTTGAAGGTAGGAGATGATGTTATGAGCGTTAGATCCTTTGATCTAGAGGGCTGTGATGTTGCCAACGCATTAAAAGCCACCCTCCCCCTCACGTGGCTTCTGTTTTCATTTTAATTCTATGTGTTTGCCAGCCTACCAATGCTATGGTGTACGCGCATGTGGATGTTTTGATCCTTTGACTTGTCCTTTGATTTGACCTAATCCTGTGTGTTCATTTGATCTGATGGTCCATTATTTCTCCTGAATATTTGAATTTCCAACATAAGTTTTATGAGAATGCGCTGCATCCTTGGGCTTAGATTGCTATACGCACCCCCTGTCTGCTTGGCCCAATCAATTTTTAACTGAATCTACTTGCTGATTGCACCCTTGGTTTATTTCTTTTATTTTTTATTTCATTTTATTTTCAGTTTGATTTTTAATTTTTAAAAATAGTAATATGTTTCATAAAATTCTAAAATAAATCATGTTTGTTTCTTTTAATTTTCTCTAATTTTTGATATTTTTAGTTTTCATTTATTTTTATTTTCCACGTAGAAATTAATTTTCACTTTTGTTATTTTTTTTTATTCACTTTAATTACATGTTGTCTTGTAGAATTTCTATCTTGATCATTACTTTTAGTTTTGAGTTGGTTCTTTTTGCATCTGATTCATATTAGGATGTAGTTTGTTGTTGATTTTTCCTATGATTTTTAGAAGCTTGCATGAATATGTTTGAGATATTACTTGAGCATGAAGTTTCAAACCCTAGTTTGTGTTCATGAGGTCCTTTGACCTAGTTTGCTTTTGATTCTGATCTTGCTCTTTTGGTATGATGTTATCACATGATTAATGAACATTTGAGCTTAATTGTAGAATTTTTGAATGAAGTTGTGATTTGATTTGAATTTTCATAGGTGCTTGCCTTAGTTGTTGCCTTTTCTTGTTACATGCTTAGTTCTTAGGCTAGGAGGGCACTTGTGCCAACTCCTATAAGGTGTTCAGAGCTCTTTTTATATGAGAATAGATCCCTGGTCCTTGATTGGTGTTTATGCTTTGAGAAGTTTTGTGTTGTTTGTCTTTGAAGTCTCTCACAAATGTATGCATGTTCACCTCACCCTCTTTGTCCATTTGCCCTCCACGATGTTTATGTTTGAGTTTGTATGCTTTTTCCCCATGTTTGTTCATGCTTCTTAGGCATAAGTTAATATGATTAGGTCCCTTGTCTTTAGATGAGGCTTATGCTTTGATTTGATTTGCATTTGTTTGTCCTTACACTTATGCACATGCCCACTTCACTTCTCATTCTTGTGATGATTATGTTTGAACTTGTATAATCCTTTCTTTGGTTCTTTGTGTTGTTGGCACACATTCTTGTGGTGATGTGATTCTGGTCTTGAGATATATGATGCTTGTTGGGCTTGAATGATGTGTAGAATCTCATGTATGCTTATCTTTTCATAAGTAGTTCATGTTGCCTTGAGATGCCATGTTTGTTCCATTTCCATTTTGGTTTTGTTTGAGGTTGTTAGAATAAATGAGGTGGTTCACTTATGGTTGTGGTGTGTGGGAGTGATCCTTTGCTTATTTATACCTCACTTGATCTTGTTGGTTTTTTCTTGTCATATGTGATTAGTTCTAACCACTTCAGGGGCTCATGGTAAGTGAGGTGTGGATGTTATCCACATTTCAATTCTTCATCTCCTCTCTTACTTTGCTTTCTATCTTGTGATTGTTGATGTGCCTTATGCCATCCTGTGATTCAACTTTTCATCTTCCCCCTTTAGAAGCAACTTATCTCCTTTAGAGGAGTAAGTTGTTCTCTAACTTTCTTCCTCTCTTCTTCTTCTTCTTCTCTCTTCTTCTTCTTTCTTAGGATAGTTTAAACCTCACTAACCTTATGAGCACCTTTGCATGATAACTTTAGGATTATATTTCCCCTTTAGTTTTGACCTTTGAGATCCTTTTGGTGCTCTCTCTCTTTCTCATCTTCATACAAAATCTAAAAAAACATTAATAATAGTTGAGTTGATCTTCCCTTTTGTCATACTCTCAAAGAAAAGCTAAAAAACACTTCTTCACTTTAATCCACAAAAATACTTAATAATACAAACAAGTTAATGAATTTAAATTCTAATCTTAGGAAACAAGTTTGAGGATCTTCCTCATTCTTGATGGACTTGTTACTCATTCAATTTTGGGATGTGGTGATAAGGACATGTCCTTAGAAATGGATTTGCCTTCATTTCCTTGAGCCACACTCTAAAAGACTTCTAAAAAACACAAACAAACAATAAGCATCTCTCCTTCGGGACTTCTCTTCTCATCACCTTCACTCTTTATGTGCGAACTTGCTCCTACTTGTCATTTTGCAAGACGGTAACGCACTCGTCGTCCGAGCCTGCAACACCTGAGCATTGACATAAGCAGTTTAAGCCTTAAGACACAAGCAATCTTTCCACCCCTAGTTAGGGGAACTACGACGACTCTGATCCTCATTGTCCAGATGAGGTACGTAGGCAACGGGGTAGGGCCCGTTCAAGCACACTCTTTATTTTCCCTACATTTTCCTCCTTTCTTTTCTTTTTATCCAGTCCAGTTCCTTTTCTTTGCAGCAGCTTTCATTTCTTCACCCTTTGAAACATTTTTTTTGCAAGCGTGGATCCCGTCGGGTACGGCAGACGATCTGGGGTGCTAATACCTTCCCAGGTCGTAACCGACTCCCGAACCCAGTTTCTTTGGTTCGCAGGACCTATGTCCTTCATTTTCTTTTCTTCTGGTTTGTGGAACATTACCATTCCCATTCCTTCAGGATAAAAATGCCTGTCTGGCAACTCTAGCTCTTCTGCGCCACTTTCGCGTTTGTACCAGGATGGAAATCCAGGGAGCGACACCCTCCCACCAAGGTGATAGGCGGCGGGCTTGTCCACCTTCTTTTTTTAAATATTTTTTCTACTTTTTTAAATAAATTAAAAGGCTTTATTTATTTATTTTACATTTCAATAAAAAACATTAAACCAACATTTAGAAAGCATAAATGGAAAAATACTAAAACCATCAAGTATTAATCCTCAATCAAAAATAGAACTTTCAACAAGTTTTCACCTAAAATAAAAACAAAAATAGATGTCATAAAATAGAAGCAAAAGAAATGTCCAAATAAAAGGAAAATAAGTTATCATGTTATATATTTATGATTAGTTTTGTTGTATTTTGTTTTGTGATTTAGAAAATAAACTATCATGCCATTTAGTTAATATGCTAGTAAATCAATATGATTGGTTTTCATGTATTTGATTATTTATTAGTTGAAATAAGATAACATGCATGCCTTAAAGGGGAGGTGGCCTCCATTTCATCTTTGGTTATTTGAAAGGTGGAACTAAATATATTTATGACTGGAAATAAGTTATGTAATCAATTTTGGTATTGGTTTTTTTTGGAAGATGCCTTAAAAAGTGTTTATTTCATAGGTGCGACGGGTTTTGGTGGGCGAAGGGTTTTGGCCGGGCGTTCTTTGGAGGGTGACAGTCTTTAGCGGGACAGACTTTGATGGGTGACAGACCCAAAATCCCAACCTAACCTGCCACTTTTTGGCGGGTGCGCGGGCCGATCCGGTGGGTCACGACCCTTTTTGCCACCCCTAGTTTTAACCTTATCATAAATCTTAAGGTCAATCCACTCAAACACCCTCTTGTTCCAATCTCGCAGACCATTACTCAAGCGTTTTAGCTTCTCCTTAAGCGCATGAGTAGCATTTCCTTCAATGAAAATATAATTTCATACCTTTTCGACAAATTCAACAAACTGTGTATGTTCATACGAACATTCGAAAACCTTGAAAGGTTTAGGGCCCCAATTGATTGTGTTAGCTTTGATCCTAATGGGTCTGTGATCTGATATGTATCTATCTTCAATATATTGAGCTTTGATGTTCCACCAACTGATAAGCCGTTACGAAACTATAAATCTATATAGTAAACTTCTACATCTTCCACTTGATACACACCATGTGAATATATTTCCCACCGTGGTAGATCAACCAGTTCCATTGTGTCAATGAAAGTCGTAAACACATCCATCTCGATACTACTAAACCCACCTCTACCCCTCCTTTCATCCCTTGATTTAATTGAGTCGAAGTCTCCGCCAATAACCCACTCCCCTATAGGATAATTTCTCTTCCTCTCTATAAGCTCCAACCACATTTCTCTCTTTTCAGCCAAGTTACAGGATATATAAACATTGACCAAGTAAATATTTTTTCCATTCCATGAAATGTTCAAGCCTAAGTAACATCTTCCCCTGAAGCTATACACCAATTCAAAAGCTCCCTCCTTCCAGATCAAAACTATCCCCCGCATGACCCACCAAATTAATAGCAGGCCATTAACATTCAAAATTTCCCCACATACTACAAATCATATTCGTTCCCATATTTTGAGCTTTGGTTTCCTGATTGAAACAAATATCTTCACTTCCTGAAGCAAGAATAACCTTGATTCGTCTATGCTATATTGAGCTCCCACACCCTATAATGTTGAAACTTACAACATTCATGGGACCCTAATTTCATCCTCCCTCTTAGACTCATAATTGTTACTATCTCTCAATCCCAAATTGCAAGTAATACCTTCAAAAACCTCGTTGTCCTTTTCCCTTTCAACGCCCAAATCCTTGTTTATCTTCCAGATTTTAGTTGGAACATCTTCAATTGCCCTTCTCACCCGCTAGTTTCCATGATTAACATTGCTATCGTTAATATAGTCACATCATATCACGAACCCACTAGAATATCTTGAACTTGGATCTTCTTTAACATGGTTGTTGTTATTAAATGGACCGATGTGAGGCAAAAAAGGGTTAAATTAGGTTTCAACAACTTTTTCATATTGGATAAGAGAGAAAAAATTTAAAGGTGAATTTGAAATTTTCATAAAATATAATAAACAAAGGATATCCACTAAAGTATGGCAATTGAAGATAAATTTAATGAATTTCAAATGATACCAAAAAGTAAGGAATTTCAAATTACTCATTAACTATATATCATGCAATTGTTAAATTGTTTATTATTAATTTTTTAAATTTTGCAAGATGATCCTTATATTTTATGAAAATTTCAAATTTACCCCTAAAAGTTTCTACAATTTGCAAATAACTCCCTAAATTTTTTCAAAATTTTCAAATTAGTCTCTTCAAATTTTCAAAAATTATAAAATGATCTCTATTTTTTATATTTTAATTTTAGCTCAAAAGTTTTGAAATTTATGAAAATGACCCCAAAAATTTAACAATGAATCATTTTAATACTCCATCCAAACAAAAGCACTTAAAAATTGAAGGCTTATGAGAGTTGGCATTGATTTTAGTAAAACAAACTGGTTGAAGATGTTGGACAAGATGTCCTATGCTCGTTATTATGAAGATGTCAGACAAGATGTTCTAACTTTGTTATTCAACATCTTGGTTTGCTAATGTGTTATCTTTTTGTTGTGATTGTTTTAGTATTTCAGGTTTTTGGATGATTATCCTATGTGGCACTTAGAATAAGGAATCAGGAGGATTTTTAGAAGTGCAAAAGACTGCGCAAGGGTTCCTAAAGATATGGAGATATTTTAGGAAACTTGTGATTGAAGAAAATCTGTTTTGGGAGAATACTCTGCAAGAATCGTGGTTGTGATTAACTGCAGATTGGAAGCCCAAGTCCAATTTATTATGGTTTTAAATAGGATGGACTTTACCTAGTGTGTTGTATCGAAAATAAGGATTTTTATTTTTGTAGTGCTAGGTTTTAGTTGTGTGAGCCTCTCTAGTATTGCATTTGAATACTTACCGAGGATTGTGTTATTTGAGTTGTAACTTTGTTCTGTCACTATTGTGATAGAAAGGGGTTTGAGAATGGTCTCATACCTAGGAAGAGTATTAGGTAGGATATTAGGATTGGGTAGTTTTAGGTAAAGTTACAAACAATGGAGTTTTACTTAATCTAATACTGCATAGAAGAGATTCTGGATTGATATCCCCTAGAGTAGGTTTGTTAACACTGAACTGGGTAAACACTTTTTGTGTGTTCTTTATTTTCTATATTGTTACTATTTTTGCTGTTATCAATCTTGTCCTACTAGGAAGAGATCAAGTGTTCTAACATCTTGTTAGGACATCTTCGAGTATCTTCTATACCATAATTTTAATTGGTATCAGAGCAGGCATCCTGCTCTGTATCTGGGTGCGATTCAGGGATGATACTTTCTGGTGCGATGGACAAGGAAGATAATCCACAGAATAAGCCTCATGTTCTTAATGGTACAAACTATGATCTATGGAAGGTTCGAATGATTAAATATATGAAGACTCATCCTAAGGTATGGAATACTGTATCCAGGGGATGGGATCCCCCAAGGTAAACGATGCCTTAGGAATAAAGACTGAGGTCATAAAACTAGAGGCTGAATGGAATGAAGAAGATGGTGAAAATTTTGTTGGAAATTCTAAGGGTTTGAATGTTATATTTAATGGTGTTGATAAAAGCATTTGCAGACTAATTAAAAATTGCACTACTGCTAAAGAAGCCTGGGAAATCTTGAGAAAGTCCTATGAAGGAAATTCTAAGGTCAAGGCCTCTAGACTTCACTTTCTCACCACCAAGTTTGAAAACTTGAAGATGAATGGGGATGAGAGTGTTCATGAGTTCTATATGAATCTTATGGGCATTGCAAACTCATCTAGTGATCTGGGAGAAAAGATTCCATAAAATAAGCTGGTCAAGAAGATCCTAAGATCACTCCCAAAGAAATTTGAAATCAAGGCTACAACTATTGAAGAAATTCATGACCTAGATACCATGCAAGTAGATGAACTCATAAGCTCTGCAAAACTATGAGTTGATCATTAGTGAAAGAGAGGACAAAAAAAAGATATAGCCCTGATCACTAATCAAAGTGAAGGTGATCGTAATTCAAATAAGGAATTGATCAAGGTTGTAAACGTTCTTGAAGAACAATGTGAGTACCTCACTAAAACGATGAAGGATAAAGAAAATAACTTCAACAATAACAGGATGAGAATTGATAAGAGAAAAGTAAGTGAAGGATTTAGATGCCATGAATGCAATGAATTCGGCCATTCAAGACTTAAATGTCCTAGCTTCAAAAAGGGATTAAAGGGATCCCTGTTGGAGGAAGACCTTTTCTACCTGGATAAGACAACTAAGCAAGTGGCAGCCTTGGGTAGTATTAATAACTCAGATAAAGAGTCCATTGGTGAAAACACAACGTTTGATGAACTGGAACAACTCACAAAGAGACATGTAAAATACTTGTAGAAGTCTATAACCTTGGTCAAAATCAACAAAATCTGATTGTCAAACTCTATAATGATAAGATGAAGTTTTTAGGCACTATATCTGGTATGGAATAGGAGATCATATATCTAAGATCTAAATCTAGGTAACCATCCTAGTGTTCCAACAAGGCATATCAGAAACATACATACACGAACTTCATAATATAATGGATCTTTCAGGACAAAACAAAAGAAAAACATTTATGATAAACAACCGTTTTACCTATAATTAAATTAGACAAAGCAAATAAAGTAGAAAAAATCAAATCCAGATGAAAGACATTCAAAATTAAACAATGCAAACATAATACAGAAATGCACTTCCGTATTTCTAAAAAATCAAATTTAGACAAAATATATAAGTGAACTTTTGTGTTTTCTTGAAACACAGAAAACACAAAAATGTCAGAAAATGCAGGAAACACAAAAAATGGCAGAAAACATACGCCTTAGTAAACTACCTAACTATGAGTGTAATAATAATGTACCTTAAACAACTTAATGTACCTATTTAATAATGCATGCATCACAAATAAAAAAAAATGAAAAACTTATCAAATGGGAGTAATGTAAGCATTAGGATTGAATGAACTTGAGAAGTGATTGATAAAACTATTGGGTTAGGCGTAATGCAATATAAAATTTGAGTAAAATTGAAAAATTGATGGATTTAGGGGGTTTTCTCATACACCTTTTTTCTTTGACTTGAGAAGTGACTTGGGAAGTTTTGCTGGAAATAAGGAATGAGGGTTCTCACATACACCTTTTTACTTTAGACAAAATCTGTCCAGAGATACATTTATGTATTTTTTACTAAGATGCATATCCGTACTAATTTTTGGCAACCTGAAGGTGTGATTCACTTACAAATGGATGATGTGCGTCCGAAAATGCATCTTCGTATTATAATTCTTTTTTTTATTATTTGTGATGCATATTTTCGAAAAAAACCAGAGATAATATACATGAAGATTACAACCATAAAATAGACATTCATAAAATAAAACCGGCATTACAATGATGATTTCAATAGAAAATTAAATACTATATTTCAATATCCCAGTGAACGCTTGCACATCTTAAGATATCATCGGCCGTTCTTCGTACTGTCGCTTGCAACTTGAGCGGAAATTTCTCTTTGAAACCGAAATACGTTCTCCACATCACCATAACATCCTCTTGATTCTTGAGCTAAAATTTACTGAACACGACGTTCCCTTCGTTCTCAACCAAAGGCGAACGGTACTCGAGCTTGACAACCTTTCTTCTGTCTCCGTAAGGTAGGAGATAATGGATATTGTCTATGATATCGTTGAGCGGGGTGAGATCAGTGAGTTTGAAATCCGCCCGTATGTTTTACCGTCAGAGTAGGAGACACTTGCGACATACCAATGGATCTTGATTTCACACATTTGACATTTTTAGTTTGTGTGAAAGAACACACGAAGCCTCTCATTTATATAAGACCTATGTGATTATGGAACATAACATAAGACATACATCACATAAGGTTCAATATATAAAGTACAGGTTCTTAAACACCAAATATGAATAAAAAGTGACTATTATATTGCACTTCAAAAAAAACACAATTAGTTGTCTAATTATACAAGAAATTAAAAATGCATCGAAATATGTGTCGCCGACTAAATCTATTTGTGGCACCTCTTGGACTTTTGTGCATTTGTTTCCTTTTGAATGTTATTCAATCTCTCAAATTCAAGCATCCTTTCCATAAAATGATTCGGTCACGTATCGACATTTGCGGTTGAATGAGTCATCCATTTCGGTGATGTAGATGGTATGGGACATCCTAGTGTCAAGTATACTTGAACAAAATGACTTGATTTATAAAGCCATCCAATAAATAAGTTGTGTTCATTTGGATTTTGGGGTGGTGCGGTGCGTAGTGGAAAAAAGGTTTCCGAAAATCTGTAGCGTGTCAGGTCAATGCACACCCTATCATATACACATGCAATTAGATGACCCATTTCAGGGAAGGTCATCCATTTTGATTGTGGTGCTGGACCGCTCAAGCAAGGAACAAGAGACTCATAAACCCACATTGAATTTTTCTTTCTTTCCGTACAACCGCGTGTATGATTCTCTATAACTCTTGGATAAGTTGATGTCAAACAAGTGCATGACTATCCTCTCCTCTACCAAGCAAAGTCGAAATGACTCGATAATCGAAATTTCCATCCCCTTCAACATTGACGATACAATCAATGTATTTGTGCATAAAAACCGGCATCTCGTCGATGAATGAAAATTTTGGTGGAATCGGTGTCGGAGGTGGTTTGCTAATGCCGAATCCTTTCACAACACTTTTTTTGAGATTTAGGAGTCGATGAGTCGGGAAAGAGTTTGTAAACATGCTCGAAATATGAAGGAGACCATGTAGTAGAGTTGTCATTCGATGTAGGTTTCATTTTCTTCGGAGCACCTTTTGTTTTGACCAGTTGAGAAGGTGGCTTCATGTCGGTTGTTTCGGGATAAGCAATCTTCCTCAATTGTACTTTGATGTGGAGTTTCATGTTGTCATTGGCCGTCAAAAATCTCTCTTGTATCGCTTCCCATTCGGTCAAAATAGAGATATTTGATTTACCTCCTTCCATGCAACCATCATTATCACTTAAATCTTTTCCAATGAGGGCAAACTTCGTCCATTCTTATTGGCTCACCTATTTTCAATTTATTTAGCAATAACACAAACACATGGGAGACCATATATTTTCACAATAGTGCAACCACACTTTGTGCTATCAGAGCCTACATTGTTATTATTGTACTGAATGTTATAAACTTGCCTAATATTTGATATATTGTCGAGTTCCTTCCGTTTTAATGTTGCAAGTATATTTTTCGGTTGGAAAAGATTCAAAGTCATGTCTCTGGTACATGTCTTCTCTTCCGGCTTAAGCCGACATACAATGGGATGATCAACTAATATTAAGCACAATTCATGGTTATGCAAACAACAAATCACACTAAATCTCCATTTTTT